>MJUU01001598.1:7528-24729 GCA_002080025.1 Modiolus philippinarum
TATATGTTTGCAATTTATGAGAGTTTAGTTAGTCTAAAATGTTCATAAGCATATATTCGTGAAGTTTTTACATCTCTTAATTAAATTAGCAATACTTCTGAAAAACGGAGAATTCACATTTTTCATAACATTTCGAGCAGGAGGGCCAAAAATCGACCTCGTAAAAAGTTTTTTCTACTTAAATGGGCATATGCATGTCAGTTCTAATGAAATACACTCAATAATGTGCATTAGGCATGATCTTTTTATCATTTAGAACCTGAAGATTTTGAATTTTCCCTTAATTTTAAGGGGGAGGGGTGCTAATTTTGGCATTTTTGATCCCGTAATAAGTCGGACTCAGAATTTTGTTCACATAATTTGTTGCTTACATGTTATAAATCATTATTGCATTGACAATTATTAGATGTTTATTCAAATTTGTACGATCCAGAAGTAAGAAAGTCGAAATTGTGAAAATAATTAAAATTCCGAAAATTTCCATTTTTTTTTAATTTTTTACCGAAAATCAAAATTTTAAGGACTTCAATGGTATTATTCTTCAAAATTGTACCACAACTGATAAATGAAGCATAAAAACTAGATCAAATGATGAAATTTAAAGCTTTAAAATCGTCATTTTCGCAATTTTTTTTTTTGGAGGGGAGGGGTATATTTTTTGCGTAAAGTGCCAAAACTTGTGTTCATTGTAAAGTATATTAAATAAGCTTCAATTTGATACCAAGTTTCAGTACATCTAACTTATTTACATAAAAATTATGGAGATTAGAAGATAAAATTAAGATTAAAACAAAAATACAAGAATTTTGTGTGGTGTACTATAAAAGTGGCCCTATACTGTCTATCCGTGCTGGTTATGTTCGTGTTAACATGTTTTATTTTGAAGAGGGGATAATAAAGGACTGAAAAAAAATGGTGTGGATCATAAGTGTGTGTGTGGGGGGGGGGGTGCACAGAAAGTCATTTTAGCCCATGGCCTATTATTTATTAATGACTTCTAGTTCCAAAGGTACATGGGCTTTGTAACTGACACACAGGCGAAATGCTATGCAACCTATCGTCAGCAGGCAAGGAATAAAAACAAATGTTTTGCAGGGACCCTATTAAAGACTATTGTGACCAAGTTTTTTTTCTATGGAACTAGCAAAGCCATTTCAGAGAAGATTTTAGAATGTTTTTACCATAGGGTCCAATTTTAATGTAAATTCACTAAAGGCCATCTGGAAATGGGTTATCCAGAGACATATTTATTGCAGTGGACCACCTGAAAACCATTTCGGCCAAGTTTGGTTGCAATAAGTTTCTATTGCTCAAAGTTTTTTTTTTTTAAAATATAGCTTATAAATAAGTTGATAGCAATGAGAAGAGGACATGTGCATTTTAGCGAATAATCAACAAATAAGTCAATAAATGAGCACACTCATGAGTATAACTGATAATTCAATAAACTCGTCTCCCTTCACATATACATGTGAAATATTAGGTCATTCAAAAAAAAAAAATGTTTGTTTCTCAAGCCCTGCAGTTTCTATATTGATTCGGTGTGGTAGTTTTTAATTTGTTATTTTCTTTATTATTTTGGAAAACAGATCAAGCAAGTACATGTTTTGTCGATAATCTTCCAGCACTTCTTTTTTGAGAAATGTAGACATTTTTCTGATCTTTCAAACTTAAAATTGTTAGGTTTGTTTTCAGTATGTCCTTGACAAGGACTTGAATACTCAAAGGGTTATCATGTATTTTGCTTTGAGAAAGGAGAAGGAAACGAAGGTATTCAGAATTATGTTTTATAGAATTTTAGACGAATTAAAATATAAAAAAAAAATTCTAATTGTAAATGTGAATTAGAATTTTTTGTCGTGCAACATTTTTACTGATGCAGGGGAGGCTTTAGAAACAATCTATATATTTTGAATGGCCTGACACACGTAAAAAAAGTATTATTGAAATGGGAATGGAGGAGTTCAAAGGTGTTCAAAAAAGCAATGATGCAACTTCTTCTATAGCTTGAAGTTTTTCAGTCAAAGCAATGGCACTGTCAATGTCCTCTGCTGCTCTACTTAAAATTTTCTTTTCAGCAGCTTATGTAGAAAAATAGGATGTAATCTGGGAAGGTTCCAAATATTCCTGAGGAATGAACTTTTTATGAACATCCTCTTGCATAAACCTCATCTTTCTCCATTTTGCACTTGAATTCATTTTGTTCCAGTTCTTTCACTTTCCTCGAACATTTCCCTCAAATATTGTTTGACCTTTTTGCGAAAACGCACATATTTTCTGTCCGTTTTCTACGACTTTTGCTGAGGATTCCTCTGAAGAAGTATAATCATAGGAAGTTGTAGCTTGACAACTCCCTCTGTCAAATTCATGCAGTTGTTATACCATCGTAGTTTTACGTCATCAAATGTTTACATTTTGCATAGTTGGTATTTATATATACCAACTAAGCAATGACCATACATGGTAGTAAATAATCTGATGGCCTCAGAACATCCTATCGGATAAGAGAGTGTACCGTCATCTGACACCCTTCTTCATTTGTATGCTCTTTAAAATCAGCTTGAATTTTGAGTGATCTGGAAAGAAAAAATATAATTTCCTTAGACAATTTGAAAAATATTTAACATATGCAAGAAACGTGGCTGCCATTTGAAATTTGGAAGAGAAGATAATTCGTCATTTTGAATATTTTTGGGTCGTACCTTGTCAGAGCATGTCCTCTTTAGTTGCTCATTAAAACCCGAAGATGTGCCTGAAGTAAAATGCCTACTGTTTAAAATCTTTAAGGGGAGATAATTCATCAACTTTATGTTATGCCCCGCAACAAAGAAGTTTAGTGCATATTGTTTTACCCCTGTCTTTCTTGCTGTCTGCAGAGGATACATTATATGACTGGGCTGTTTCTCCTTCAATTTGTATGGTAAGAAGTCTTCATTTGGCAGATCATTTATACTTACAGTCATACATGTACCTTCAGTATTGATTTTAATTTTAGTACAATTTCATAAAATATATACTTTGTTGAACTTAGTCTTTTTTGTTATAGACAAAGAGGGTACACAGTCAAAAACATGTATTTTTGTGAAGGCGTTATATGTGTCTCACAGAAACAAATATATCACTACTAAGAAAGCAAACAAAGGAAATTCGATAAATATATAAATTCTGTTGAGGTAAAATATGCAGGTGAATCCTGCAATTTGATTTGTTATTTAGGCTTCACAGGGATACCGGTTCATATTCCCTGTCTGTGTCCTATATCCCTTTTCCTGATATCTCAGGGGATATAAGCACAGGCAGGGAATATGAGACCGTATCCCCTGTGAAGATTTTCTTAATAGCATATAATATATACATATAACTTTTATACCCCTAACCATAAAAAAATTAAATTCTAGTGGTGGTAACCTAATTTAGACTTGCGTTCCTGTCCCTTCCACCTTTATTGCTTGAAAAGCTCTAAATGATTCTTTATTTCTCAGGTAATAACACATGAGGGATCAAGAACAAAACAAATGCTTTTCATGTAAAGTAAATAAACACCCAATATGATAACTGATCTTCACGACTTGTTTCCGATAATCACAAACATTTCATTCCCTTTAGTTGACAAAGCTGGAACTGAATTCCCAGTTCCTGTTCCATATGCCTTCAAAACAGTCAGTTTTCCATCATCTGTGAACTTTACATTTGAAATTTTTGATATTTCTTTCATCAAGTCTGTCACTTTTGATGTTAAATTTGAAGTACTGGTGATCTCTACATGGATGCTTGGCATCCAGTCACTGCTCTACAACTATTAATGGCCGTCTTCATATCACCGCCGCATAAAATAGTCTTCCCCTTATCAACACTATTCCGTATTTTGGAGCGGATATGTGCAGTTTTTACATCGCAGTATAATTTGCAACTCTGACTCACGCTAAAATGATATCTTTTTACGGTAATTCCTGAAATAAAGAAGTTTCTAATTACTCTATAGTTATTTTATGCTTATATCATTTTATGCAATAGATAGATAACAAGCCCCAACCATTAAATAATTTCACCTTCAAAATAGTATTTTTTTCTTTTCGGATTAGCTCCAAATCCATATCAGCTACAAATGGTGTCAGATGATTTGCTTAGTCATTAGCTTGAATTCAACTTTTTTAGAAATGCCCAATGAACTGTTGCTGCAATGTATAATTGTTACCATCACTACAGAAGTTTTACATTCACCATCGTGAGTTTTTTCTAATTATTTTACAGTGAGCTTGTCACAAATGTACTCTGACACAACACTTTTTTAACTTCTGTATGATATCTATACGTGGTCGGGCTCTTGACAGCCATTTATTGGAAATTATTGTCATTCCCTGCGCCTATTTCAGCATGCAGAGTGTTGTCACAAAAGCCATATCCGGTTGATCCAAACATATCAAGATTTTGACCTGGAGTAATTATGGGAGTTCTACCAATGTTTGACAAGAAATATCATTTTAATGTTTTTCACAAAAAATAAATCTTAATCAAATAAAGAATGTACATGTTTTTTTTTTTTTTTTTTTTTTTTTTTTTTTTTTNTAATTCTGTAAACAAATTATGGTCATCAATACAGAAATATACAAACAAGTTATTGGAACAAAATGGAAACTACATTGCTTAAAGTTAAAATCTCTTCAGGATAAATCAACGACATAATTTCTATGATTTTTTTAATGTTTTGTTTATATATTTGTGTAATTATGATTCTGTTTGGAATACCTCATCAGAAACAACAAATTCAGTAGATGTTTATTTTATCTGTTTGGTTTTGTGTGAAATTTGTAAAAAAAATTATTGCCTTTGAAATGTTGGGAGCATCGTTTGATATATCCAGGTCAACCCCTGATATTTCCGGTAATCTTCATATGGTTTTTGCCTGTTATAACTATGGTAAAGGATGATAAGATAAGTTTCAAATGCAAAACAGGTTAAACATACCTTTCAGGAGCACATGATTAATGTGCTGGATTTGCCTTTACCTTTAGTTTTTTGTTTTTTTTGGCCTTTCCCTTTTTGGTCGTCTTTTTGGTTTATCATTGTGTCCTTTTAGTGACTTTCACCGTGTTCACTGTTCATAGTGTGTTTATCTGCTTTTCAAAATAAACAATGAAAGGCTATGCAGTAAATGCACATTAGAAGTCTCTACAAACACATGGTAGAACCAAGCCATGGAAGGCTTTTTATTTAAGTTTATCATTTTTAAATCACAACGAAGCCATCAAAAGTGAGCTTTTCTCGTACCTAATAGCTTGCTGTTCCACCTTCATACAGTTTGTTTGGTATCTTCTACTTTATACACCAAACTGCTGAAGAGTAGTAGTTTACATGCTATTTCCAAACAAAGAAGGCTAATGTAACTACAGCTTTAAAAACCAACTTGTTGCCTCATTAATTGATGGAATTGTAAACCATAGAGCACCACATTGGTAACAACCTGCATTATCACCGCGTAAAAAGCAGAATCAATATCTGGTAGCTGTTCCTTGATTGTCTTCAATGTGTGCTCCAACAATACTGCCACGGCTTGAGAGTCTTGTTTAGTCTCTTCCAAACAATGAGTATATGTTCTATTCTGAAATGAAATAGTAGTATATGGATATCCTATCTCTCTCATGTGTCTATTGATATCATTACAATAAACATTTTAGGGTTTTAAAATTGTTTAATCAAAATTGATTTCTCATCCTGGCTATAAGGACACATTTGAACCAGAAATAACAAGATGAAATGTGTGCATATCTTACTAAGAATAACCAAACTCGGTATACACAATATGGTGTATCAAATGAAAGATTGTCGTCATTTGAATTTAGAGTATACAATATAGTACTAATATATCCGCTAGCCAACTAAGATAGTAACATATCCAGATTCTTACATTTTATTGGTTATTTGCTCTCAATCAGGTTTTAGTTTATGGCTTCAGAATGTTTTGATTTCAAATGCATTAAAAGACAAGCAAGTTGTCAAAGCATCCATATGTAAAAAATTGCAGTTACCAACTTAATGTCATCTATGACACGAATTCAAAATTTTTCCCTAGCAACCACTGGTGGACACAGAAAACAGTCCATATAAAATTCTGTTGATGGGCTTAAAATTTATTTTAAATATCAATGGAATTTTGCCTGATGAGAATACTTTGTTTATCAACTCGAGTGTGTTATTTAAAGTAATTTTGCATACCCTTTTAGTTTAGCTAGTATATGTTCATAATTTACAGTAAAATTAAGATTAATAATAATGAGTTGCTCCAAATCACGTTTTTGGGAGGAAATAATAACTGTACCAGAAACAACTTTTGTAAAATGATTTAAAAATATTTCTTTTTTTTTCATTCTTGTATATACACACTGTCACGTACCAATTAATGCCCTTCTGGCCAAACCAATGACTTTGCTTTTCCCGAAAAGACAAAGGGAGAAATGTCATTGCGCAATTCATAACAAGAGGGCGTTGCTTATTTGTTAGTTAATCAAGTAAGGCAGAACTGCTCAAATCTTGGTTGAAAGTGCGCAATACATGACATTGCCAATATGAAATCTTCTGATCCGCATTTTCAACATCACAAACATAATCACCTGAAGTGTCATCTTGTGCATCATCTGTCCATGAAATTGCATAAATAAATTTTTCTAAAGATAATAAAATGAATAAATATTAAATTGGACTAGCCTTGCATTTTTTTAATAATAAATGTCAAAATGTCAGTAAAAAATTTCAAGAGGTTTGGGAAATGAAAAATATATTGAAATTTCAATTTTAAAGCTTGTTTCATGGTTACTAAGAAATATGTTAAAAACATTTCCTTTTTTTTTCAATGACACAGATTCCAGCTCTTTTTCACTTACTTTGAATTTCATTAAAAAAAAAACTTACGATAACAAAAGATAAACAAGATGTGTTTGTGAAAGATCATATTTGCTCAATGATTCTATTGTAAAATATATGAAAATACCAAATTTTACCCCTTTTAGACCTCTCTGAGACCTTGACTTTGGACATATTTTTTGCCATATTTATGGTCCTCATTTAAAGACCTATACACGTGCCAAGTATTTGAAAAGAATAATTTACGTGGTTCAAAAGTTGTTTATTACCATAAAAACACACAAATCAAACCCTTTATTCTGAAACAGATGAAACCCCCTTTAAAAAAATATTTATTCTTTAGAAAAAAATCAAAATTATGCATCAAATAGATCGTAGTAATAAAACACCAACTTAGATCACAAACTAAAGCCAGTTGTTATTTTTTGTCCAAATTACTAGGAATGGTGAAAGTATTTTTATTTGTTTGGAGGCAATTTTTGAAAGATTTTGTGGTCACAAAACCAATAAAAATTGATACACAAGTAACAGCTGTTTTCGTATTGATAAAACATTTATTATTCTCGCTTTTGACACTACAAAAGTCAAATTGTCTGAATTTACCATTTTTGTCTGATTTTGTCTAAAAAATTACTCGGCATTCTTTAATGTCCGATTTTGTGCTTAATTTTTCTCTACAATTTCTTAATTATATTATTTTTGTCTTAAAGTTTATCGACGCATTCTTGACAGTCTGAATTTGCATGAAAAATTCTTGATAAAATTATCGACATTCTTAACATTCTGCATTGTGTCTTAAATGTCTTGACAAATTCTTAATTGTATTAATTTTGTCTTTACATTTCTCGACATTTTCTCGACAGTCTGAATATGCATGAAAAATTCTTAAAAAAATATTCTTAACATTATGCATTATGCCCGAAACTTTTGACATGTTGCACTATTCTTAATTTTGAATAGAGAGATTGGAAATTTCTCATCATATGATAAATTTTCTTTTTTTTCATCTTTTTTCTATTATTTATCTTGTCTGCTTTAAACTACTTTCATAGCGTCTTTTCCCAGAATTGTGGTCCATTTCTACATTTATGTAAAATCACCATTTACATTTATATTTAGTACTTATGTTATAAATAAAAGCATTTTATTTTCAAAAATGTCACAAAACCATGAATAAGAGGCCTCGATAACACTAATAATTCATCAAATAAATAAAGCGAAATAAAAAAATAAAAATGCAATGGAAAAAAATTATGATTCTTCAGTTTCACTCGGATTGTCAACTTTTTAAGGACTTTTTTTACAAAATGTTTTGAAAACACAATTGCTGCTAAAAAATTCAATTTATTAAGTACATACCTACAAGTGTACTTTATAATGCCAAAATGTTAATATATGGGCATTTTGTGGTGTTTCCTGGTAAATTACAAACTCTTTAATGTTCATTTGCATCATTCATATACTTGCATGTATTTTAATTATCTTCGCAATCATAGAAAAAATGTGTTTTCAACATTTATCATAGTAAATATCTCTATCCTTGGATAAAACTATTTACAAATAATGTACCTTTTTAATATGAAATGTTTTTCTAGATTATATAAAGACATATATAATTTGCTTGAGTTATATTTTACAATTTTTTTCTGCAATCAATTTTGAGATTTAGACTATATGTATACAGGAATAAATACAAGCATTAAGAACACCTCCAATTAACAAAGTTTGTCACAGGTAAGTGATATTGCCTCAAGTAAACCTATTTATCAATTCATTCCTTGTACAAGTGCAATATACAAGCAGTGTCATATATTATGCATAGAATATACAAATATAACACCCTTGACCTTAGAACACTTTTGATATTTGCGAATAAAAAAATGTTTTATGAGACAAGCTTATAAGGAGGTAAACCTAGGAACTAAGTCAGACATCTTTAAATTTCTGTTGTCAAGATTTTAAATTGACTATGCAAACTGCTTGGTCATTGTCCCTGTTCTGACAAATAATTCAGATACCCTCCCGAGACTTCTTACTGAATAATATAAACGAGTCCTATTTCTTTTTTAATTTCAATTGAAATTCGTGGTATGGGGATTAAATATTATGCTTGAAACTTTGGTCCTTAAATGATGATCAAAATAGTATACCTTAAACGATGATCAATCTATTCAGGAATGGTTTGGGTTGTAAAAGACCTAAAATAAAGATATGTGCCGAATGAGTAATTACTTGGATTTTAAAACTGAATGCGCGCCCATGAATACTTGCCCAGACGGAATATTGTATTCGTGTGAAATTAATACGTAATTATCTGCTTAATTCTAGAAAGGTATTTTAATGTGCTAGCTAAAATGATTTCTAGGACAGCTTAAATAATCGTATATAGAAAAAGAAGTTATAGCGTCACTTTACTGCTCATCAAAGGGAAGAGAAATATCAAATGCTTAATAATTTGGTGAGTATATGTAACTTTTACATAGAACATATCCATTTTCCTAAATGAGTATATTTTTTTTATTTAGGTTGTGACCTTGGCCCTCTGGATAAATCCATAAGAGGGGTTAATACCCATTGTACTAGTATTTTGCGCATATATTTAATAGTATGAGTTGGCAGGAAGAAAACCTTTTTTATGAGTTTTGAAATTTTCATTATTTTAATAAATTAATTTTTATTCTAATTTATTTAAGATTTGCAACTTCATTAGGAATTTATGTCACAATTTAAATCAGTACTCTTTCATTTGTCTTCATACAATTTTAGACTGTATCAGACCATTTCATACAGTTTAGAATATGTCGAGACATGCTCAGACTGTCCAGAATATGTCAAGACATACTCAGACACTGTTTAAACTGTCCAGAATGTGTCGAGACATATAGAGACACTGTTCAAACTGTCGAGAATATATCCAGACATATTCAGACCTTCAAAAATAAGCTGAGACTTTTTCAGACAATGCTCATAATATTTTACGAAAAGATATGAAGTAAATGAACAAGAGAACGTAACACATATGTTACCTCCAACTGCAATAATTTTAATGAACTGTATGGCCATTTCGGAAACTAATTCCTCATCAGCAGCACTAGAACCCAAACAAAGGAAATCTATAATTTAAAAAAATGTTTAAAATGCTTAAAACCAAACGAAATCCGAATAATCAGTAATATAAAATATAGCTAAGGACAAAACTACGATGGAGTTAAGAATGTGTCGAGACAAATTCATCCTCAGTTCAGACTGTCAAGAATGTGTCGAGACAAATTCATCCTCAGTTCAGACTGTCAATTATGTGTCGAGATACAATCAGACTTATTTCATACTTTTGAGAGGTGCGTCAAGACAGTTAAGAATAGTGTCGAGAATTTTAAGAAATAATTAAGAAAAATTCGGACAAAGTCAATAATTTTTTTAATATATTCCAGGCATTAAAGAATGTCGAGTAATTTTTAAGACAAAATCAGACAAAAATTGGTAAATTCAGACAATTTGACCTTTGTAATGTGAGACCTAACAGTTCCTATTTCTACCAATCTGGTGGTAAGATCATAATTTGTTGTTATAAATGTGAAAAAAGAATAAACATCGTTGAAAATGCATGATTCATAATTCTAAGGCAAACCTGGTCAGAGAAATACTAAAATCTTGACATAGAGTGTCTGTGATTTCTAGATCTTTAACTTTCACAGGTTTTAAATTCATATAATCTTATGAACCACAAATTAAAAACCCATGAACCAATGAAATTTCCTAAGAACCATGCATACAAGTTATTTCATAGTATGAGTCTTTCATACAAGTATTCAATTAGTATGAAAAGTTGAAAACACTTTTATTTAATCTTCTCAGGCTTGTTTTGATGTAGTGGCTAACTTGGAAGACTGACTTCTTGTAATTGTGTAATGATTTATTACTTATAATCATTTACATGTGTATCACTATTGGGCCAATGCCACTGTTTGTGGTCTTTAAGCAATGGTATTTATCAACGTAGTAATCAGTACTTCTATGCTGACCTGTAAACTGATTGTCTTTAGAAACATGCAATGTCCAAATTTCTAAAAAAAATGTTTAATACAAAGGAGTATCTTAATTTTGCATATTTCTGTCCTCTGCTTATTTTGGCTTTAATTTAATTCATTTTGCTAACTTTTTCTCTGTCATATTTTTAAAAAGAGTTTTTGTTTATTGTCTTCCAAATGTTTTAATGTGATCTGCACGGGATAAACATAAGTTTTACAAACAGCCATATGCAGAAACTAGATAAACAGTTACATTGTTATCCATACCATCTCTTGATCAATGAGTTTCCAAACTTTCTGAGCATGGTATGGTGTTAAAATGTCCAAGGTTTCTTCAACTGCAGTAGTTGCCTTTCTATTAATTGATCTTAATGTTCTTGGTTTTAGCTCGTTTACATCTTTTATAATCTGGTATTTTATAGGACTGATCTTTACATCACAGATTTTTTGTAGAGCATCTAGTATGTTCTTACTATGAACATTACTTTCCAAGCTTCATGATGAAATATGTGTTGATGGAATGGAAGCCTAAAAATAAAACTTTCAAAAATAATCCAAGAAATAATGTTGCCATTCAGCTACTACTTTTATACTATTAGTAATTTGTTTTGCTAGTATGGAGTTCTCTGCTTGTATTTCCCCGAGTGCTACAGAAAAAACATGCAATAGTTCGAATCGAGAATTTTTCCTGAGCAAAACATATTACTTATAGAGTTTTTATTGTTATTATGTTATTCAAATATACAAGATGTATGTTTCTTATTCACTGAAATATTTTTTTGTTAAATACCATTTTTTGGATAAATATGGTACTTTCTTGTAGGGATTATTTTTGTCACATTACGTTACAAGACAAAATATAAGTGCGCTGTTGCAAACGTTCCGTAGAGATTGACGATGGCATGTTCATATCAGCGCAGTGCAGTGATAATAGAATTATTGTCGCTGTATCTGTGGGCATGTGGTGACTATCTGTGGGCATGTGGTGTCTTTGGTCCTCCGTCTTTTGGTGTTCTTGCTTTTGCCTTGTCTATTGACTTTGATTTGTGTAATCTTGTGCTTTGTTCCTTCGGTATTCTTCTGCCGTTGTTTCGGGAACAATCGAAAACGTCGAAAATTGAACAGAAAGGTAACCATACAATACATTCATGGTCATTTGTTTTTGGTGTGCCGAATAAAATATATACTTACTGTAAATATGTCTGTTTCAGGGTGTGTGCTAAATGTTGTATCCGTATTTTCAGTTTCTTGATGACTATCCAGAATCTGTGATTAAACAAAAGTTCTGAACATCATAATATTTCCCAATAAGAATAAATTGAAATTCAAAATATTTTTTATTTCTCTATTAGTATAGAGGAATGAAGGGTGAACTGGTACTATGAAGCTGATGAACAGTTTGCCTTATTCAATATGTTGAAGTCTTCAGACACGACATTTGTCATCTTTTCGTAAACTGTCTATTGCGGTTATTGTCGGTTTTACAGACATAAATTGCAACATTTAGCTTCATAATGAATAATTTTAATGCAACATTTATGTGAAAGATTATTAGATTGGTCAACACTGACTGTAAATTACACTATGACCATGCCTGGGACAACATAGATTTCCTTCTAGTCTGGTTCCTTCTCCACCTTTAAATATTTCAAATACAAACAATACACGAAATTGTCTGATTGCAATAGAACCGCAATAACAGTACATTATATCTGTATTCGATCTTGATTTGACGATCAGAAATCTTCCAGCTACAGGCTCTGCTATGTGGTACCTGTAAACTTCATTTGACTGTCAAATAGATTGTTGATACCTGCAAGCATTCAAATAATGCACATGCTTATTTTATTCGTATGTTTTTATATTATAGGGAAACGGGACAGATAAAGGGGAGGTTTGGGTACCCATAAACCGGTTTAACCCTACCGCTTGCTTTTGCTAGTGCCGGTACCAAGTCCGGTTGTCCCGAGTTCCTATTGTTGTCTCCTTTTGTCTGTAGGGTGCTCCGCTGGCAGCCATGTGGAGTAAGGGTCCATCCTAGGTATTGTGACTGACAAAGTCAAGTTCCAGTTAACCCAATGGTTTCAAATAAGATATTTGATTGCATTTTCAAATAGCGTCCTATGCTAAAATATGTTCAATCTTGGATGAGGTGCAAAGAAGCCTGACGCAAGGAGTTCCAACTAGTGATTCCGGAAATTTTTGAATGAAAAGTTAAAGATGGATAACAGTGACGGCAAATTCTCAACCTGGCAGAGCTAAAAAGCATTTTATCTGATAACCCTTGCAATCAGCCAGTGAGTGTGTACTCAAAGAAACAAACACACATATAAGTTATGTGAAAGGAACTCATGACGTCACAAAACTTTATTGCAACAGTGGTCATCCTTTACTGCAATCAGCAACGACATAATCCAGACAAATATCAATGTGTACGGGGTGTTTTCTCTTTTCTGATAAACAACATTATCCAATTTAAACTTCAAACTCAAAAAAGCTCGGGAATTTTGAAAGTTATGCTTCTTTTTCAAATAGGAACAGATACAAAATGGAATGATATCACATTCAAAAAGAAATGGTGGCAAAGTGAGAAAACATGTACGGAAGAGCATCAACTGGTCAAATGATCATTTATCTTTCAAATACTGTTATAAGTATAGTCCCTTTTAGTGCCAAAAGTTCCTGGTTAAGAGCACCTTTGACTTCCACCTCCGGTTTTATAACCATCCATATTTTGTCATATAACTGGCATTCCTATCGCTGTCGGTCCAATATGGGACTGTTGAAACGTGTTCAATCCGGACACAGGTCTATTTTTATACGAAAAAATCAAAACATCAAAACGTTGAGAGGGAATCACTAATTAATGAACACTTTTGACCTAACGGTAATTTATGTTTTATCGATTTGTAGCCTTACAGGTTTTTTCGTCAATTAAATTTGTTTAAAGAATTGTAATAGAGGAAAATTTATTCATGCACTTCAATTTTATAAATAGTTTGTTTTCTTATGTCGTATATGTTTATTTTAATAGGTTTAGAAATCCAATATTCCTGGTTATTTGTATCCGTGGCGATCGCTTCAATCAGACGAAAGTTCCTATTTCGAAGGTCCCGTATTGTATCGCATGACATTATTTGCTCAAATCGTCAGAGATCGGTCGCTTTATACTACTGTCAATGCATGTGAAATGCCGAAAACAGCACTTAAGTAAGTGAGAACCGAACCGTCAATCTAAAAGCGAACAATCCAAGGACAATGGCAACACCAGAAACAAAAAAGGCAGAAAAAAACAGACACAACATGGGTACAGCACAGAAAAGAAAAATGAAGACACTCACACACAAAGATGAACAACACGGACTAAAATCGTTTAACTTTCACACATTGCTCAAGCTTGTCTTGTGTTTATAAGATCATGGTACCATGACCAACCTATCAGATATGAAGGAACCTTTAATATCAATAAAGTAGTGTGTAGGCAAAAATTCATCATGAATAACATCTTTTTTATATCTAATACATATTTATTTTTTCTGCTTACTTACTTCATTAAATCGCTAAGAAAACTAACTTAAAGGAACCATATCATATGAAACGCTTTAAACCCTGCAGGACGAATTTCGTGGTTAATCTATCAGAAAAATAATCCTAGCTACTTGTAATGATGTAGAATGATCAGTATCCTCTTTACTTAGAAAATATTGAATACTAATGAAATGCCAAAGAAACTTACGAGGTTCCCAATTTTAAATATGAACCATATATATTATTATTCAATGTTTATATGTGTTCTTTTTTACAGAACCACAACGTCAAGCTTTGGGATCAGAGGTTTCTAGGCTATGTCTTAACAATTATTCATTTATTGTACCCTTAATTTGAGCTAGCTGAATTTGATATTTTTAACATCAAATGACTATGAAAAAATCCAGGAAAACTGATTCCTTATTAACTCCCAAGATCATTATGTTTATTTCTTAGATTGTACTTTCAAATCTTGAGTGATATTACTTTACTTTAGCTACCGTGTGCTCCGAATGAATCACCTTGGCTAAAGAAGTTTCGTTCCTTAATCAAGATCTTAAAAAAGGATTTCAAAATACTCTTCCATGAATAATTAGATATAAATAAAAAAATACAAGAAATAAATAACAGCAAACGCCATTTCATCTTGCTGAAAAAACTTCACCCTGTTATTGTTCTGTGCCATAAAGATCTGAAAGTAATCCAGGGCCAAAATTACTTACTTCATAAAGAGTCCTTTTCCACCTTGTAAACAAATATATCACATATACTGTCATTTTTATTTTTATTTAATGCAAACGGGTATGCATATCAAAACTGAATGATCTCTTCACGAACAAAAGAGAAATTGTTCTTTTAAATGTAGATTTACAGTAGAAAATCAAAATAAACGAATGCAAAATGAATAGGTCTCATCGCAAATCGTCTTACTTGAATAAACATGACGCTATATTTTTATTTTATCTAAACAAAAGCAAGGGATGAATGTCCAACAATTCCGTGATACATTAAGATTGATACGAGTGCCTCTCCTTTTTAACAGTGCTAACATTTTAGCACCGTTTTCTATGTCATTTTGACAAAAAATCTGAAAATGTCCGTTCTACGATCCGAAAGAATCCTTTCCATCCAAAATAATCCATTATGGCTATGCACCGTGGGAATACCTTTTTGGTCATTTCATCTTCTTCAATTAAGTGTCAGTATTTTCTAATTCCTCTGTTTAATTGTTTAAGCAGCGGGTTATGTTTAGTAGCCAATACATTTTTCGTTGATCTTTCATTTTGAATCTTAAAGTGTCCTTCCTTTTCCTATTTATAGTTTTTGCATTTAATTGATTTTTTTTTAAACAGTTCAATTTGTGATTCTAAATCTTCTTTATTGTTCGATGATCTAATTAAGCGTGTTATTTTGCCTATAATGAAGCCTTTAAATACAGACGATGGGTGAACAGACGATCTTTCTAGATATTGGTATTATCCGTGGATTTGCGATACAATTTCATGTCTAATATCTTGTCTGTCATAAATCTGTTTCCTTTACATCATGTTATGTCCAAAAACTGTATATTTTGTCTAGAGTATTCATATGAAATTCCCAATAAAGGGTGAATGCTATTTGCGATTTGGAAAATTCTATAAGATTTTTCTTCTGCGTTAAATATGATAAATCCATGATCTCTATATAATGACAAATGAAATAGGTTGTTGGTATATGGAAATAAAAGCAGTATGTTTGAAATTATTTCAAACATTCTAGGGTCCGTTAAACTAATTCGTAATTTTCTAGTACAAGTTTAAAAATATTTAAAAAGTCATCTTTAAGTGTTAGTGGTATATCATAGATAGTTGAGCTTATTTTAGGCCAAGCTTGCTCTACGGCTTCAATAATTTCACTGTGTTTAAGATTAGTGTACGTGCTGGTAATGGCGAATGTAGCTAAAATGCTGTCCGCAAATACTTTTATTTGTTCTATTTTATTAACGAAATCTGTGGAGTCCTGGGTGTAGGTCCACAGATTATCAATAACTGGTCTAAGAAAGTCATCTATATATTGACCGATTCTTCCTAATGGACTGTTACAGAGAGATACTATTGGTCTTCCAGGAAATTGTATTTTCTGTAGGTCTTTATTATCTTTTATTTTCTCTTTGTATTTTATACTTAGCTTATGTATTTTGGGAAGAATATATAATCTTTCAAGTCTTTTCTTTTCTTCGTTCACAATATATTTAAGTGTGATATCGTCAACAATATGTGATTTATGTCGTTTTTCTACAATTTTGTCAATGGGATTTCGACAGTATGTGGTTCCGATAGTCTTACGTAATGTATATTGTCATTAAGTTGACTCAATGATATATCAATGTAATTATTTTTATCCAGTACAACTGCGGATGAATTTTGTCTGCCATTTTATAAGTATGTCAGTTTATCTTTTTAAAGATTGCAATGCTATTCGATTTTGTTTGCATAGGTTATCTTTGAATTTTCTAACGCTGAGGTTTTGAAGTTACAGTTTGGTAGCAAATAAGTAATTTTCGACGGCATTGTTCGCTAAGTGCGGTGCAAATCCTGAGTTTGTTCTGAATAGATGATAATTAACAGCGTTTGTACCGTCATCAAAGTGGTTTCTACACCTCTTTTTACGGGCTAGTTAATTAAAATCTTGTATTAGACTTTGTTTTCAATTCTTTGTTATAGGACTGGGTATAAATTTCAATGCTTTGCTAAAAGTTATATTTCGGCATTACTGAGTTCTGTGTTTGTAAATAATTCAACATATTTT
>MJUU01001598.1:34449-47301 GCA_002080025.1 Modiolus philippinarum
GTATCATGCTGCGCTCGGCGTAGCCCTTTATTCATAAAAAGACCCTGATCTCAAATTAGAAATTTGTGTAATTAGACCAGTCAAAATTGGACATATCATTCCTGAAAGTTAAGGATGTAATTTACTATGTAAGCCCAATTCCTCCATTGCTTATTGGATTTCTAACAAACTTTTAACAAGAGAGTTTCACTGTCTTAGGTCTGCATAAAAAGAAGATTATGCTCATAACAACTTCAGTTCGTTATTCTTCACGATGAAAATATACCCAACCTCAGTGAATTTTCCATGAGCATGTGCTGTCTTTTATTGTGGTGTATAATTATAGTATAACTAATTGACTGTTGTGAATATCAATAAAAATGTCACGAGTGCCGAACAACACAGAAGGATTAAATGAGTTGCCGAACAATGTTCCGCAATGAGTTTAATCCACTGCATTGATCGTCACAAGTGACATTTATATTGATATTCATGATGGTTGCTTAGTTAAGCTTTTTATTATATAGATTTTCTACTCAAAAACTGAAATTTTAGATACAGATTATTTTTTTCATTTCAATACACCAGTTGTTTACTTGGTGACGACATTGAAGAGATATTGTGACGTCACTTCATTAAGACGTCACCCGGTGACTAAAATCCTTTATTTTCACTGGTGACAATATGACAAATAATTTATTTAACTGAGAAAACTTGATGAATCACCGCTATCTATATAATAATAATTGATTTTTTTCTTAGATGACAAAGTACATAAAGTTAATGAACTAAATCATTTTTTTTTCAGGTATACTTACAGAAAAAGACAGAGAACTTGCTGATATCAAGTCAAAAATTGCCGAAGCTATGGCCTTACACATGATTCCTACAACATCAACTTGTATGAACGGTGTTGACACAGACTCAGTCATGACATCACCATTGTATTCAAGTAAACAACAGAAAGAAGATGGCATTTTGAAGTCAAATTTGAACCCACATGCCTCAGATTATACTCCTAAAAGTACCATGTAATTCATAGGACATACAGTGAAGAACCTTATAGCTTCTGGACTTTAAACATTGTCCTTAGATGTTTTCCTCAGTGTATTGGAGATCTGGCATCCCTCAAATGCATACATTTAAAAGTTTAGAGTACTTGATACTTTTGTCACGTCATTTTAAAATTTATTATTTTCATTTTAAGTATTGGAATGTTACGTTTTTGCTATTTTATTACTAGAATTTAGGATTGTAAACTGGAAATTTAAGGCAATAAATTGTCCCATTTCATATATTTTCCATTTCGATCATTCGATTTCTTACTCTCCTGCATAATTTAAATTTTAAAGATACTAGATTTATATAAGTTCTTAATCTTGTTTCAAAATCTCTTACACTTTCATAAGTTTGACACTCTATAGTTTTACATAGTTAAATTCATTAGTTTATGTAGGTATAACATGATTAAGGTATAAAATTTTTGAATGTATTTTGCATTTGAGGACGTTATTTTATTTTGTGTAACTTGTATGCCAGTGTTAATGTACTGAGAATTATCAGAAGCACTTAATTTGTGATTTGACATGGGAAAATATGAAGTTTCACATTTGCAAATTCTCATTAAACAAGTTCATTGAAAAAATATGGAACCTGCAAATAGAGCATATCTTGTGCCAAATATACATTTAAATGCATAAGTATTGATTGCTGTATCTATAATATTTATTCAGATGTTAAATTGGTATTAGTTTGCACCTTATAAAGGCTTAAACATAGGTGTTAACCCATATGTTTTGCATGTGAGACTTACACTAACTCAACCATTCTCCTCAAAATTCAAATATAAAATTGAAAGTTCAATAATTATTATTTTCTGCATTACAAAATGTCTAAAATTCAGTATTTTCATGTTTTGAATTATATTTCCCCTAAAATAATACTTACGTTATACATTTATTAAAGATAGATTTAATACTCATAAGAATTTTAAAGTGAAATATATCCCACTTGGATATGAGAAATTTGCATGTGAGAATCTTCATTTTAACATGTCAATCATAAATTAAAAGAAACATCCATGACATTGAATGCTTTGAAGAGAAAAACTTGAGTCTTTCTGACATATAAATGGCAGTGTTGCTGTACCTTTTACCCTGATGAAAGAACTTATTGTTTGAAATAGGGTATTCAGCAGTTTGTCATAAACAAATGATTAGTAATGAAGGTATTCTACACAATATCGATGTATTTTAATTGATCAAGGGGTAAGACTGATACTGCTAATTGTTATGTACCAATACACATTCAACAGTATTATAAGTTTGTTGATATTAACTGCTAATATGATGTACTCATTGACAAGTAATAGTGAATGTATTTGATAATTTAACACCTTTGGGAAATTAAAAACAGTGATATTTTGTAGAAAATCTTGTTATACAGCAAAGGTATTTTTTAATGAATAATATTGTGATTCTTGCCAGATATGAATGAATATGATAAGTGCTTTAAATAACAGTCAGTTGCAGCATTCTGTATTTGAAATATTAAAAATGTTAATTGATGTATTATTTTCATAAGTTCCAAAAATATAACAAATGTTAAAAGGAAACGAAAACTGAGTTTTGTGCACGCTTACTCACTTTAATAGGTGTACATTCTGATTGAATTTTGATTATGAAAATATGTAGAGATGTTTTAAAAGATGTATTTTTTTCACACATGAACAATGTGGAAGGAAGCATTATGTTGAAAAAGAAAATGAAAGAAAAGTGACAGGTTACAGTGTTGTAAAATGTGAAATTTGAAACAGTAGCAGTAAACTTTTATCTGTCTTCTCTTTTTTATCCACTCCAATACCAATTAAAATACAGTATAAATAACTTCATAATTGGACAACCCTAAATCCTGAAGATAAAAGAGTGTTTTGCATTTTTTTTTCTTGATATTCAAACTGGCACAGTGCACTGTTCAAAAAGAAAAAAAAAAATTAGGAAAAGTTTGTTTTTGGATGACAGACAGAAGTCATTACTACAATGATCCGATACAGGTATAGAATTTGTTATTTGTGAAGAATGTTTACATCTCTATTGGTATTTTATCAAAAATGTTGTAAAAGTCTTTTGTGTGGGGCATTTTCATTGACACATTTAAGCTACAGTTCTGCACAATTAATAGCAGCTCTGAGATAAAAGTATTTTTAAATTTATGTTTTACTATAAGCATGTATTTCCATGAGACATTATATGCCTATAGATTGGCTTTCAAAAAAGGAGGAGAAATTTTTGTTTGTTTTTTTTTTCCAAGACTTGTATTTGATATCCCAAGATATGATACATTATATATTTTATCTGTATCGTGGGGAAGTATGTCCAACTCAATTGAAACCTTGACATTAAAATAAGAAACCTGCAGAGTGGATACTTGGGGAGGTAACAAATACTTGGTGTATGACTTAATTGTATTCAAAAGTGTTATTTTCGGCAAATTACTTTTGAGTAAGCATTTGTGCAGAAAAAGATTCCAGACTCATTTGCAAAGTATCACAACATGATTTTTATAGGACAATAAAAAATGTTTTGAGGTCATATAATGGTATGATATTGGCATCTTTGTCTTATAACTGAAGACACTTTGATTCTTTCCTATAACTAAAATACCTGTTGACCAAAAGGATTCCCAGGATTGGTTTTGGATACCGTTGCCTGTCAGTTTTTGAAAATAAGGGACAATTTGTTCCATTTGCTTAATCTTACCATGTATTTATGGGGATTTTGTCCCATGTACATTTACTCCATATCCTTTTATTTGTTCGCCAAAAGGGGTTAATTTATGTGTTCACATATTTGCCTGTAAAATCTTTATTATTGTAAATTATTAAAAAGAAAAACTATTAATTGGTAAATTTCATAAATGTAGTTTAATGGGAAAGTCAAATGCAAAATTATGAATGATAACTTGTTTTGGGAGTTTCCCCCAATGTATCAATAACATATTCAGATATAGCAATTATTCTGAGTGTATACAAACATTATTTATATAAATCAATATTGCTGATAGTTAAAATATTGTAATAGAAAAAGTCGGTTATAAGATAACTTTATGATCAGGAGACCCTATAGTCAAGTTTTCATTTAAGATTTTGTTATTCTAAGACTAACCATAGATTTGTATGTTATCAAAAGAATAAGATCAACTGTTATGAAGGTAGAAACAGGTATCACATAGAACTTTTTTTAACCAGTTAGTACAACTTGATTTTTTTTTGTATTTATCAAAGAAATTACAAGAACAAAACAGATGTTTAAAAAATGTATTTTTTTCTCAAGGGTTAGTTTCTTTGAAAATAACAACTAAAGTCATAAAATGGTCATTTTGATTATATACTGAATGCTGCAACTGATAACAGAAAGAGTTACCATCAGAGTAGATATTGTCTTGTGGTAAATATGTAAAGCTTATATGTCCTAGTTTTGTGTGGTGTAGTTTTATTTCTGGTTATTTGAGCCACATAGCTGTTACAGGAGAAGCTGCCAGAAATAAACAAAGCATTTTTGTTAACTTGTTTCTTTTTATTTACTGCAAGATCTTACAATTTCAAGATTGATACTGATCATGGATTTAGTGTGACAGCAAATTTGCACGTATGTGGAATCCTTGATACAACAAATACACTTTTTGCAAACCTTTTGAGTTACTGATAAACAAAGTCATAGATTAACATCAAGAATCTCTGTGAAACAAATGGTAGAAAAATCTATGGAATGACTGCATGAGATGATTCTTGACGAAGGTAGGCAAAGAGACAGTGAATAAAGTCTTTAAGGGGTACAATAAAATTAGTTGCTCTCACAATGAATTGGCTGTGACACACTGTACAAGAAATTGAAGTGGAAATTCAGGTAGAAATGGAATGACAATTTGATAATCTATTGTATTTGAGAAATTCTACCTGAAGTCATGGAGGTCAGGTAATACTATAAAAGAAATGAACCAGACAATGCCTTGGATAACGAAATCGCTGTGAATGTAGTTTATTTTTATGGCCATTTAAACAACTTATCTCTTCAGTGCAGATCAGATCAAAACGTTTGCAAAAACTCAAACTATAAATGTAAACAAAACAAGACTGATCACTGCTTAATCAGTTACCAAAAAGGCTTCTTTGGTTGGTCATACTGGAGTGAAATACATCCTTAAGTACTTGGCACAATTTAACATACCTCGCAAAAAAAACCAATTCATTGTCCTGTTTTAACAATGGCCACATTTCATATAGCTGCAATCAAGTTAACTATAAAGACCAAAGGTTTAAGACTTAGCAAAGGATGAAAAGACCAAAGGAATTCTATGGTAAGGAAAAAGGGATGGAAAAGACCAAAGGGGATTCCAAAAGAGTCAAAATTAAGAGCAGTACACAATATGAAAGACGTATGTTTTACAAAACAGAAAGTTCAATGAAATGAAAGAGATGAACAAATTCACTAAAAACCAGTGGTCAACTTTTGTACTTTGAAAGCCGGATTAGTTGGTGCTTATGCATATTAAATAGTGTCATTCATGAGTTATAACAAGAAATGACAAGATTATATAAAAGCTATATCTTATTGTCATGATAGCTGTAAAAGCAAAGCCCGTTTGTTTTAAACCCTTGTTAGCTCACATGGTCATAGCCATTTAGAGGTTTTGCCATCACTTGATGTCTGTCTCCATACACTTTCGTTCATCCTAAAATTTTCACTCAAAGATCTCTGAAATCGCCAAGCATATTGCAACCAAACTTAGTCACAATAGTCCTTCAGTCACACCTTGAAATTGTATCCAGCAGGTCTACACCCTATTCAAGATAACTGCCAGAAGGGAACAAGTTTAACATTAAACACTATGTCTAGGAAATCACACTCAAAGATGTTTTTCTCTGGAACTACTAGTCCAATTAAAACCAAACTTAGAACTTAGTCACAATGGCCTTTAGATACATGTTGTCCCTACCAAAAAGGTACTGACAAGTACTTACCGGATTCAAGATGGCCACCAGCAGGGAACATAGTTTAACATTGGACCCTATGGGAAAAGACATTCATAGATC
Source organism: Modiolus philippinarum (assembly GCA_002080025.1). Lineage (NCBI taxonomy): Eukaryota > Metazoa > Mollusca > Bivalvia > Mytilida > Modiolidae > Modiolus > Modiolus philippinarum. The sequence goes on from MJUU01001598.1 coordinate 40,520, forward strand.
TTTGCTTAGAAGCTACTTGTCCAGTTAGAACCAAACTTAGTCGCAATGGTCCTTAGATGGTACCTTCCGAAAAAAGGTATCTAACAGGTCTGTAGCTTCCAGAAGGGAACATAGTTCAACATTGGACCCTATGGAAAATATTCAAAGATTTTCTTAAAATCAACGAGTCAAACTGGATGCAAACAGTCACAATGGTCCTTAGATGGTTCCTTCCAAGAAAGATATCAAGGTCTTTACTCATCTAAGATGATTGCCAATGGGGACCATAGTTTAACATTTAATCCAATGGAAAACATGTTCAATGATCTTGAAACCACTAGCCCAAGTAGAATAATTAGATATCAATCATTTCTATACATAGGTATTATGTCAGTGACGTACACCAAATATTTAGGCTCTCTTCAGTAAAATTGGTTATCATGACATGTTTAAGATAGTGCGAATCGTATGATTTATAAAAAACTAAATACCGAAGTTATAAATCAGCCAAAGTCTTATTATCTAAGACTGTGTGAATAAAGTATTTTGATTATCTTGAAATTTTTCAAGGACAGATAACTCAAACTGTTAAATTAGGGGATGCAGACTATGAACTTAGAAAACGTCAGTGGAGATATTTTGATAAGTAGCCCGATTAGAAACAAAAATCTCTGAAGCCATACATGACCAATTTGAACAAACTTAAAGTAGTAAAGGTTTGTAGCTTGTAGCTTTGAAAATTGTGTCAGACATGTCCAATCTAGATGACTGCCAGTCTGAAGCAGTTTCTCACTCAACCCTATGGAAACATACTCTACCGTCACTTATTGTAAACTATTTAAAAACTGTTGAGCTGGTCTGGTTTCAATCCAATATTGCTTCCTTTTGTTGCATTAGTTATCTGTTGTAAACATTTTTAGCTCACCTCACGAAGTGAGGGGGGCTTATGTGATACCCCGAGTGTCTGCGTCGGCGTCCGCTTCGATGTCCGGTTAGGAAGAATGGTTAAAGTCCATTCCTGCTTACTGACATGTCCCACATCAACCATATTGGTATATATGATGCATTTGGGGATGACAACAACAATGCATGCTTCGGATGCTGAATCTGACCTATATTTTACGAATGAGCGACTTGGTTAGGTAGAATGGTTAAAGTCTATTCCTGCTTACTGACATGTTCCACATCAACCATATTGGTATGTATGATGCATTTGGGGATGACAACAACAATGCATGCTTCGGATGCTGAATCTGACCTATATTTTACGCATGAGCGACTTGGTTAGGTAGAATGGTTAAAGTCCATTCCCACTAACTGACGTCCCACATCAACCATATTGGTATGTATGATGCATTTGGGGATGACAACAACTACGCATGCTTCTGATGCTGACTCTGACCTATATTTTACACATCAGCGACTTGGTTAGGTAGAATGGTTAAAGTCCATTCCCACTTACTGACATGTTCCACATCAACCATATTGGTATGTATGATGCATTTTGGGAAGACAACAACAATGCATGCTTCGGATGCTGACTTTGACCTACATTTTATGCATGAATGAAGCCATTAAAAAATTATTATAGTCCATTCCTGTTTACTGACATATTTAAATATGACATGCTGTGCACCGAGGCGAGCTTAGCAGGCTGTGGCTGCTTTCTATGTTTTATTGAAGGAAAATTATTCTGTAGTGTAACCCTTGGTTCTACCTATCTACCTACCTACATATCTAGTCATTGAATGCCAGTTGGACAGTGCAAGGATTAGAGATCGCCATTCCTCTCTGCTCTGTGCTTTCCTTTCCATTTCTCCCAAATTACTTCACTGTAGCTTCCCTTGTCTTTTTGTGCCCCTGCTTTCTATCCATCTCGGGGTAACTCTGGTGAAGTCATCTGTTAATTTTCTGAGCAGATGACGAATCCACATCCATCTTTTTCTTTTTAGCAATGTAATAATGCCATCTGAGACTATTGTTTCGTTTGTTCGAGATCTTAAGTGGCCAGAAAATTTTCGAGACATCCATTATGGATGCTGGAGAGCCTACTGGTGTCCTTTTCTGTCATCATCCGGCATTCTGTCCCATACAAAAGTACATCACACAGCTGTTGTAAATTTTGGCATTCTTGTCATGCTTCAGGACTTCAATAAGTTACCAAGTTTTAAAAAATTCTCCTATCATCCTATGATGCAATGTCTTTGGTCCTGTTGTCGTGCAACAAATGACATGGTTTGTTCTTTGTTCATTATTTTACGCCCGTTTACGATCCTACATCCAACCATTGCGTTGTACAACCCCCGAGGGGTGGGGTGGTCTCTTCCTATATATTGGTATACAGACGCTCTATGCTTTTTTGACAAGCCAAATATATCAATGGGTGCAATTTTCATCAATCTGTTATATCAATGGGTAGATAATTTGGAATTACATTATTTAAATCATGTTTGTGTATTATGTATTATGGTTGCTGTCCAAAATTTTGAAGGGGAGATAATTTGTCTTTAATATTTTCAGAAAAAAATAGGCAAGTATATCATTTTGTCCATACATGTATTGTGTCAACATTTGTACTGTGTCCACAACTGTATTGGGTCCACACACACTTAAATTTACACTTGCCATATTGATTAAGGGTTCAATTAGCGGGGGTATACATGGCTGCCATTCGGCGACAACTCTAGTTGCTTTAAGTATATCTTTTTTGAAGGCACATCTATGTTAATTTCGATGTCTACTTCTGTCTCTTATTTCAGCTGTTATTGGTGGCCTATTGAAAACTTTCCTAAAATGCTCTTTCATTCTTTTCTCTTGTGCATTCTCGTAAGTCAACAATTTGCCCACTTGAAATTTGAAAGATATCACCCATCTGTGTTCTGAGGCAGCTCTTTCCGCTCCTTTGCTATGATTTATCTGTCCTTTTTAGAGGCTTCTTTACCTCCTTGTTAAGTCTTGTCTGAGTATTGACTGTTCAGCTTGTCTTGGAATCTATGCTTTTGAAAACACTTCCTCATATTACTGAATTTCCATGTAAATGGGGGTAATCTATTCCTTGTTTAGGGCACAACCATTTGATTTTCAGGGGACGGCTTGGGCGATTTTGCCTCGAAAAATTATTTATTCTCATGAAAATCTTGAACAAACTATTTATTTTCACCAAACAAATTTTGGGGGTATATAAGAATCACCCCGTCCGTCCGTCTGTCCATCCGTCCGTCTGTCCGTCCGTCTGTCTGTCCGTCAATGTACCTTGCAGCGCATGTTCTCTTAAATGGCTGCTTGGATTTTGATTAAATGTCACACAGTTGTAGTACACCATCTGAAGATGTGCAATGAATATTTCATTCCAACACTATAAATTTGAAATTTAAAACAACTAATTAGATGTAGTTTCTTGGTCTTTCTTCTTGCAGGGAAATCCACATGCTGTAGTTGATATTTATGAAAAGTTACCTGTACCACTTGGTTTGCATGAAGTAATATGGTTGCTGTCCGAAATTTTGAAGGGGAGATAATTCGTCTTTGAATATTTTCTGGAAAAAAAGGGGGGGAGGCAAACCTTGTCAGCGCATGTTCTCCTAAACGGCTGCTTGGATTTTGATGAAATGTACACCATCTGAAGATATACATGAAGTAGTATGGTTGCTACCCGAAATTTTGAAGGGGAGATAATTTGTCTTTGAATATTTTCTGGAAGAAGGGGGTTGGACGAACCTTGTCAGCGCATGTTCTCTTAAGCGTATGCTTGGATTTGGATGAAATGTTACACAGTTGTAGTAAACAAACTGAAGATGTGCCTGAAGTTATATGGTTGCTGTCTGAAATTTTGAAGGGGAGATGATTTGTCTTTGAATATTTTCTGTGTAAAGGGGGAGGGGTGATCCTTGTCAGCACAATGCTCTCCTAAACCACTGCTTGTTTGCATCTGCAACAGAAAATTTGTTTTCAAATCAAAATTAAATTATTTATTTTCATGACAGGTAGGATTAGAATATTTATTTTCACTGGCACCATCAGATTAAAATATTTACAAAATCGCCCAAACCTCTATAAAAACAAATGGTCATCCCCTTACTTCTCTTTTTAAACCCAATACATTCTTGCATGTTTGACTATGCAGGACTTTTATCTGATGCCAGCAGTCTCCTGGGTCCGTCATGGATGAGGTACAAACAACATAAAACTCACATTTTTGCGAAGGGAAGGACTATAGTGATTTAAAAAGTTTTGTTAAAATCTGACCCAAAAGTTTCATCCAAGAATATCTTTGAAAGAAAAATTATTAGATGAACTCGCCCACAATAGATGCAAAGAATGTAATCTTCTGAAAGCACTGGACAAATTGGAACCACACTTGGTCACAAGTCAATTGGTGATCGTTGTCAAAAAATTTCATCGTTACATTTGTACCTCAATCAAGATGGTAGCCACTGGGAACACAGTTTCATGAAAATTGAAAAACAGTTTAGCATTAGACATTATTGGAAAATGCATTGACATTATAAAAAAACTGAGGATTTTGACCAAACTTGGTTATAATTAGTTCTTTTCCTTTTTGCTAGCCAAGAGCAGAAACATTTAATTGTGTATTTTATATGTCTCTGCCAAGAGCTTTGATCCGCTTCTCTCCTTTTCACCTTGGAAGATCAAGCTGGATTTCTAAAGCCTAGAATCCTTGATTTTGATTGGTTGCAGTGTAATTTTGCTGAATCCAATCCTTATTTACAAGATTGCTACGCGTAGCTATGTCCCCCGGTACAAACAACATAAAACTCACCTTTTTGCGAAGGGAAGGACTATAGCGATTTAAAAAGTTTTGTTAAAATCTGACCCAAAGGTTTCATCCAAGAATATCTTTGAAAGAAAAATTATTAGATGAACTCGCCCACAATAGATGCAAAGAATGTAATCTTCTGAAAGCACTGGAAAAATTGGAACCACACTTGGTCACAAGTCAATTGGCGATCGTTGTCAAAAAATTTCATCATTACACTTGTACCTTAATCAAGATGGTAGCCACTGGGAACACAGTTTCATAAAAATTGAAAAACAGTTTAGCATTAGACATTATTGGAAAATGCATTGACATTATAAAAAACTGAGGATTTTGACCAAACTTGGTAACAATTAGTTCTTTTCCTTTTTGCTAGCCAAGAGCAGAGACATTTAATTGTGTATTTTATATGTCTCTGCCAAGAGCTTTGATCCGCTTCTCTCCTTTTCACCTTGGAAGATCAAGCTGGATTTCTAAAGCCTAGAATCCTTGATTTTGATTGGTTGCAGTGTAATTTTGCTGAATCCAATCCTTATTTACAAATTGCTACGCGTAGCTATGTCCCCCGGTACAAACAACATAAAACTCACATTTTTGCGAAGGGAAGGACTATAGTGATTTAAAAAGTTTTGTTAAAAACTGACCCAAAGGTTTCATCCAAGAATATCTTTGAAAGAAAAATTATTAGATGAACTCGCCCACAATAGATGCAAAGAATTTAATCTTCTGAAAGCACTGGACAAATTGGAACCACACTTGGTCACAAGTCAATTGGTGATCGTTGTCAAAAAATTTCATCATTGCATTTGTACCTCAATCAAGATGGTAGCCACTGGGAACACAGTTTCATAAAAATTGAAAAACAGTTTAGCATTAGACATTATTGGAAAATGCATTGACATTATAAAAAACTGAGGATTTTGACCAAACTTGGTTACAATTAGTTCTTTTCCTTTTTGCTAGCCAAGAGCAGAGACATTTAATTGTGTATTTTATATGTCTCTGCCAAGAGCTTTGATCCGCTTCTCTCCTTTTCACCTTGGAAGATCAAGCTGGATTTCGAAAGCCTAGAATCCTTGATTTTGATTGGTTGCAGTGTAATTTTGCTGAATCCAATCCTTATTTACAAGATTGCTACTCGTAGCTATGCCCCCGCCCCTGCAGTAAAGTCGATAAAGTCCAATAACTCATGTAAAATTTTGCGAATCAAAATGGCGACAGGATATGATCAACTGCATTAGGTGGCAAACAGCCAAGCAAAATTTCAGCAAAATCCGTTGGTTGGATTTTGAGGAGATGTGTCCACAAAGTCTTCCTATGCTGTAGTATGTATTAAGTCGGTAAAGTCCCATAACTTCCGTAAAATTTGTCGAATCAAAAAGGCGGCATTATATGATCAAGTACATATGTCGGCAAATGTTCAAACAAAATTTCAACATAATCGGTTCAGAGGTTTCCGAGGAGTTGCGCCCACAATGTGTTCCTAAGCTGTAGCATGCATTAAGTCGATAAAAGTCCCATAACTCCTGTAAAATTTGTCAAATCAAAATGGTGGCATGATATGATCAACTACAGTTGGTGACAAACAATCAGACACAATTTCAGCAAAATCTGTCCAGTGGTGTAAGAGGAGTTGCACCCACAAAAAACGTGACACACGGACACAGGGACACAGACCAATACTATATCCCTCTGTGCGTTGCGGCGGGGAACAATAAATTGCTATGATCTAGTACATATGGAGAGTAATAATTCTGGAAAATTTCAAGGAAATCTGAGTAGTGGTTTTTGAGGAGTTGCGTCCACAAGATTTGTTATTGTTAAAATTTGAAAGTCCAATAACCCCTATAATATTTGATGAATCAAAATGGCGATGCAATATGACAGAGTAGATATGGTGACTAACAATCCTGTAAAATTAGAATGAATAATAAAACATAAAAATTCCAATTTATTTTGTTTCTTTACTTTTTGAGGGTTAATTTCTCTTTAATCAAATATTATGTGAATTTTTAGTTCACCTCAC
>MJUU01001598.1:55658-66057 GCA_002080025.1 Modiolus philippinarum
CCCTTTTTGGCCCCTTTTTTAAAAACGGGTGGGGCCACAATGACCAAAACTGAGCCAAGCCTTTCTTTTGTACCAAAGAACATTATGTTAAAATTTCATAAGGATTGATCTACTGGAACTAAAGTTATTGACCAAAAACTAAAGTGTCTACAGACGACGACGACGACAACGACAACGATGACGACGACGACAACGACGACGACGATGACGACGACAGCACCATACCAATATACGACCGCAAAAATTTTTGCAGTCGTATAAAAATTGCAATTTTGGCCCCTTTGACCCCTTGTAGCTCGGAAACGGTAAGAGCAACGCAAATTCCGTTTTCATACCTCTGAAAGCTTAGATCAAGGGGAATCCTAAGAAAAAAATACCAATGAAATCCGATGAAAAATAGAATTTCTACATAATCTGCAAATTCGCAATTTTGGCCCCTTCGGCCCCTCATAGCTGGGAAAGGAAACAAGTTACCAAAAATCTAATAGCTGAATGCCATATTAATTTTTCACAAGGAATCCATTGAAAAAAACTGCATCAAAATCGGACTTAAAATAAAGAAAATAATTTTTTTGAGATTAGCCCCTGTTGGGCCCCATTTATCTCGTGAGCGGTACATGCTACGTGAAATCCGTTTCATACTCCAGATTGGAAATTTCCTCAGGAGCACCCTGAAACAAACCCCATCAAAATCCAATAAATAATAAAGATTCTACAGTCAAATATGTGAAAACACCCAATTTAACCCTTTTTTGGCCCCTAATTCTGAAATGGGTGGGGCCAAAAACTAAAGGAAAACAACGTTTCTCAAGAATGTTACAGGAAACATCATACTAAGATTTGAAAACAATCCGTCCGCTAGAACCAAAGTTATGCTGTCTACAGACACGAAAATACCAAATTTAACCCCTTTTTGGCCCCTTTTTTGCCTCTTTTTCAAAAACGGGTTGGGCAGGGAACGCGAAATTGTGCCAACAAACATCATGCTAAAATTTGGTAACAATCCGTTCACTAGAACCAAAGTTATGCTGTCCACAGACGCCGATGCTGACGCCAGCGCCATACCATAATACGACCGCAAAATTTTTGCGGTCGTATAATAAAAATTACAGACAACTGCACTGCCATTGAAGAGAAGTTATGTTTCTTCACAAATAATTGACAGAAAAAAATCATGAAATTGCACTATGAAGAAAATAGAGGGTGGTAAAGGGTTATTTTCATGCGAAGTTTTTGGCGTTTTATAAATTTGTGTTTCCGTGTTTTGAGTTTTTATTCCTCATGTTTTCGTGTTGGCATTATTTCTTGTGCCTCCTTTTTGTTCATATTTTGAGCTCGTGATTCGTTTTGAATATTTTATATTTCGTGCATGTTCATTTTCCTGTAAAAAAAAATCGGGACTTGCTACAATTAGAATTGTAATGGTACCGGAAAGTGTCAGAGCAAAATTTCACAGATTTCATTGATTTTAAGAGTTTCAGGTAAAAAAAACTTTAGATAAGATGCATGAAATCCATAAATGATAATAACTTTTCAAGTTTTCGGCGAATTACGAACAGCAATTTTCCGTGTTTCGTGATTGGCCATTTTTATCACTCATGTTTCTTTTCGGCAATTATTAAGCACGTTCTTTCGTGTTCGAGACCCTCTTTACCACCCCCAAATAAATGTGAACGATTTCATTCAAATTTGAATACCCTGCTGGAAGCTTATCTGAAAGCTACAATGTTTGGCACCATGAATTTGACCCAAAATCAACCAATAAGAAACCACATTACTTTTCAAATTTTGTAGTTGTTTTTAATCAGTTCTGAATTCCTCTGGCAATGATATATTTTAAACCTATTAAAACAATTTCTTACAATCAGTATATTGTATGTTCCTGCTAAAATTGTTAACATGCAAAATTTTATTTTCTGTTGTGACTTTTTACAGCTTTCAAAATAACATAGATTCCACTGAATTGGTAGTCCCAGAGTATTAAGTTAAATACTAGTAACTGCTCTTGAAAAAAAAAATTCACAAATCACAATAAAACTCTGTTTTTACTCAAAACTCATTTTTGCTGAATTTATCATGTGAATTTGACTAGTACAATTCATGTAGATCCTCTTATGCTAAATTAGATAAGTACACAATTGCATATGGAATTGATTAAAAAAATTGCCCAAAGTCATTATAATAATTGTTACTTTTGATTAAAAAAATTATAAATAAATTCCTTGATTCTAATGACTAAGAGTGAGTGGGCAATTCTTTTTCATCAATTATAGTGAAAAAATTGCTGTTAATTTTGAAGAAATTGTAAAAAAAAAAAGAAGAAAAAAAATCAAAATATTATTCTTATTATGGCCTCAAAAGCATTATTTCATTGACCACTATTTCACTTATTACTCTTGGAAAATGGTATGTTCATAAAAGAGAAATTTGCAAAACATTTTGATTAAAATATAGCAAGGAAGCAATGCTTGTATTGTTATTCATTTTGAAGTCACCAAGAGAAGACTTCAACATTTGTATCCATAGCTTTCACATATACTCAAAAATAGTAATTGTGCATTACATGATACCTCACCATGTTTCATAAAATTTCTAACTTTTAAGGGGTATAACTCCAGAACCCCTTGTACACCCAAACCCAAAACTGAACTTGGCCTGAGTTTTGTGGTGAACAACTTTACATACCAAGTTTGAAGACAATGCATTATTTTGTTTGCAAGTTATCAGTTATAAACCTTTGGGGGACAGACAGACAGACAGACAGACGGACAAACACATGATTGAGGGCATCACATACTACCTAATGCAGCATAGAAAAAGCTAAGAAATTTTATTAAGTTCAAGACCGTCTCTTGCCTGGTTTGTGATTTGTTACAATTTTAACATTCTTATGTACCTGTACATCATTTACTGGATCAAAATGACATGAACAGTTTCTACATATTTCCTATTCAAAATTTACTTGGAGACAAACAAAAACAAAACATTAACATTTAACATAATATGTAACAAAACAAAAAGCTCTAACTGATATTCTATTACAATGTGCTTAAAGCACTTTAAAGGTGTTAAAAAGTAATAAATACATGAGTAACAAACAACAAACAATGACTTTTTCGAATTACTCGCAACGCAGAGTTCAGTTTTCACCGAAAAAACAGTTTTGCAATTGTGACGTTCACTTATATAATCTGTATAGATCTGTTTTAGCACTTTTAACCATTCCTTCCATACTTAATTAAATATAAACAAAATAACCTGCTATACAGTATCTAAAGGATGTGGTTTAGATGAATAGTAGACTATGAAAAATTAAATACAGTATACTAGTTTTTTGGTAGAGCCCAAGCTAATACAACACTTTGTTGTTTTTTAAACCATGTCATCCAAAGGAAGCAACAATTGACATTTTAATTTACACAACCAATTTGTATATATAATAATGGAAAGCACAACTTGTCACATAAATATTGTTATATCGATAAATCATTGTTCGAGTTTCCTGTCTTTGATAGCCAAAAGTTAGGATCCATTTCAGGTAGTGAAAAGGATCATTACTCTTGGCTTGCAAAGATGAAATCCCCCCTCACCCATAGTAAAAATAAAACATTTTAAATAGATTATAGAACAAAACTCTTCTACCATTAGTCAAAATTTTTGAATAGTGGCTTTGAATATGACAATAGTCATTTAAATTAAGTACACAATCCTTCTTGTCTGTTGATATACAACAAAGCTTAAATTATCAGAAGTTTTAAAGCATTTTATGCCTTGAAAAAATACTAGGAATTCTGTACATCACAAAGTCCATGTCTCTGATAAATTTGAGGTAATAAATGTCAGACATTAGTGTCTGTAATGGCACTATGGAGTAATATATTTCAAAATATAAAAAAAATAAAAACAAATGAAAAATAAGTGGAATTTATAGATGACTTTTATTTCCTCTCAACAAAATCCTTTTTATTTTTTACTTCATTGTTAATGTCATAATTTCATAAAATGCCAAAACTTCACTTAAGATTCAAAACCCTGCTGAAAAGTGTTTTCTATGCTAGAACAAAAATAACAATTTTTGCACTTTTTATTTTTTTTGTACACATGTTTTTTCATTAAAAATTGAATTTTATTTCTACTAAATCACAGGTTCCAAATTCTGTAAATTTGTTAGTATGAGGAGTTGTAATTTTCTCAAAATTGTCATCATTAAAGGTACCGCATGCAACAAAGTAAACCAATTTTAACAAAACAAAAGTCTAAAGTCTATGGCACTTATTGGTCTCCTTAAAACATTTATTAAAGGATCAATGAACATGTTGCAAGATAGAATAGATAGTGATTCTAAAAATAACATTAGTACTTTCTAATATATTTTCTTAAAGTATAAGTATAGACTATATTTCTTAGTCATTTAATCCATTTCACTATTTCTGCTACTTTGACATCTAAATTTATCTCTATCAATGAAAATTGATATCTATGAGTTAATTAAAAAAAATTATATAATTGTTTGTGTTATAAAACACGTAGTTCATTCGTGTACTTTTTGAGCATTTAAATGTTAACATATTCAAAAAATAACATTGGAAAATGGAAACTCAGCTTTGTCACGCTGCATTAAATCTGCCAAAAAGCAAACTGTTCCAGCCCATCCTTCATAAAGACTATACGGACTATCTGGTACCCTAGCCTGCTTTTGAAACTCTGGAGATTCTAAGAACTGGGCAAACATTAAAGCTCTATGTAGATGTTTCTTATCTCTGGTAAGTCTATACAATAACAAGAAAACATATCCACTGCCTGCAATACCATGACAGATTCCTGGACCTTTCTTTAGTAGTCCCTTTCTCCATACTAATTCACCACATTTAATACAGGCATCAAGGTACTTCCTGTCACGCCATATTTTATAGGCTCTAGCAAACATGTATATTACACCTGAAATATGTAAAAGATTAAATTGAAACCTATCCTGCAAGTTTGGTTGAAATATTATGACTTACAGTTTTGAAGGAGTTGCAGATTTATAAATGAGCTATTCTGGGCTCAGGGAACCTCTAATATCAGTTAGATCAAAGTTCAAGTATCAGGCGCAAAACAACGAACTTCTTACAGTTAATTTTTGATTGAGTTGCAGATTTACAAACTGGATTAACAAATGAGCAGTTTTTAGCTCAGTGAACCTCTAAAAATGTCAAAATCAAAATTTTGTGTATCAGATCATACACAATTAGATTAGGTGAACAACATATCCTAAAAGTTTGGTGGGAATCAGACTTATAGTTTTGATGTAGGTTAACAAATCATTAGATAATACAGTAGGAGGATGATGATGCAAGAAAACTGATAATAATTCCTATGTGTTAGCTCTGCTTACAGAAGGTACACAACTAGAAGCTCAGATGAGCCTCAAATGCTTATCCATCAAATTATTAAAACATCAATGTCCTACCAAGGACCACATGCTTAGATTTATATATGTGAAAAGGCGAACGAAAATCATCAAGACATGTCCCTTTCCCTTACTACAAAAAAAAATATGAAATCAATGATAACAAAGCTTGCCTTGCTTTGACAAATTGTCACAGCAACCCAATTTTGCCTGGATGCTGACCTACCATACATAAATATGCAAGGTTATATTATCCTACTATGTCTAGTGACTGAGGTATGAACTCCTCCATGAACATGAATATAAATCAATCAAGCATAAAATATATGTCAAACTGACCTAATTTTGCCAGGATGTTTGCATGCCATATGAGATGCATGCATATGCAAGGTTACATGATCCTACCATGTACAGTGACAGAGATCTGAACTTGTCCATAAACTTGAATGTAAATCAATCAAGTGGAAAATATAGGTCAAGGTGACTTAATTTTGCCTGGATACTAACCTACCATAAGAGATGCATGCATATGCAAGGTTAGCTGATCCTTTCAAGTAGACTGGCTCAGATATGAACGTGGATTTAAATTTGAATGAAGCCAATCAAGTAGAAAATATAGGTCAAAGAGAACTAATTTTCTTTGAGGCTGTGTGATTACCCAAGGTGCATCTGTATACAAAGTTTGATGACCCTACCCTTCATAGTTACCAAGATTTACACGACAATGGGGATGTGAACATAGATGTGGACACTAGGGGTACTCTAATTGCCTCCATCAACTTTCTTGAGGCAAACTAAAAATTAAATTATTTTGCAGAGCAAGAATTTTCCGTGTTGCACTGGAATGTACAATAAACTACTTATATCATTTAAGCATGTTACTCCTCAAGTATACAATGTATCAAGTATATGCATTATTTTTTGTTGTTTTTAATGAAAAAACTAGAGAATGTGTCTTTAAGACATGGATGCCCCGCCAAAAGATTAATCGCAAAAGATAACCTTATCATAAAATGTAGGTCAAAGCCACTTAATTGTCATTGATGTGGGCAGTACTCACCAAGGCAATTAATTTGATGAAATATCAGTGTCCTATAATGTGTAGTTGTTGAGAAAATTGGACTTAAAGGCAAAACTTTACCAAATTCACCGAAGTGCAAAATGTAGGTCAAGGCCACCTAATTGTCAATGATTTGGGCAATACTCATCAAGGCATATAATTTGATGAAATATCATTGTCCTATAATGTGTATAGTTGTTGAGAAATGGACTTACAAGAGCTGGTGCCGAATGGCAGCCTGATATACCCCCGCTCATTGTACCCTGAATCAATGTGGCAAGTGAAAATTTAAATGTGTCGGGACACAGTACAAGTATGGACACAATACAAGTATAAAAACAATTATATAATCCTAGTAACCAAAATTTTCAATGATAGCTGTCTGCACAACAATTAAAACTGCATTACATTTTCCAAAGAAATTGTGATGAAAAATTCCATATATTGTACAACAATGAAAAACAATGACATCTCAGTAAACAGGAAGTGCTTATAACTTACCTTGAAATCCTAATACACGATACATTGGACCATAAAGAAGCTCTGTGCAAAACAACAATTGAATCCAACTTACAGTTTCAGAAAAAATTGTGACAAAAAATTCCATATGCTGCACAACAATAACAAGAGGCTCTCAAGAGCCTGTATCGCTCACCTGGGCCATGGCTGACATAGATAGTCAAAATAATCCAAATGTTTAATGGTTTCATTTTCAAGTTTGTTAATAGACATTGATGTTATATGATCCNCCACAAGCAAGGTTAAAGTTTTTGCTGACGACGCCAACGCCGACGACGCCGACACTGGGGGTATGACAATAGCTCTCCGGACATTCGTCCCGGCGAGCTAAAAATATCGACCAAGGCTGATTTCGAACTTAACCAAGGTATTAATGATATAAACTTTTGGTTTAAATTTCATCAAAATCCGTTAAAATTTGTAGCCATGAGAGCGCTTACAAGATCAAATTTTGGCTAAAACAGTGTTGTTATTTTTGTCAAAGTCCCATAACTCCGTAAAAAAAATATCCACCAAGGCTGATTTTCGAACTAAACCAAGGTATTAATGGTACAAACATTTGGTATCAATTTCATGAGAATCTGTCAAAATTTGTATGCATGAGAGTGCTTACAAGGTTAATTTTGGGCTAAAACAGTGTTGTTATTTTTGTCAAAGTCCCATAACTCCACAAAAAAATATCCACTAAGGCTGATTTTCGAACTTAACCAAGGTATTAATGGTACAAACATTTGGTATAAATTTCATAAGAATCTGTCAAAATTTGTATGCATGAGAGTGCTTACAAGGTCAATTTTGGGAAAAACAGAGTCATGATTTCGGTCAAAGTCCCATAACTCTGTCAAAAAGTATTGACCAAGGCTGATTTTCGAACTTGACCAAGGTATTAGTGATATAAACATTTGGTATAAATTTCATCAAAATCCGTAATAATTTGTATGTATGAGAGCGCTTACAAGAAAGTGTGACAGACGGACGGACGGTCGGATGGATGGACGCACGGCATTTCTATGTCCCTGCTCCGCGTTGCGGCGGGGGACAAAAATGCATCCAACAATATGGCATGACTATACAAAGCTTCTGACAAAATTTCATGTTTGAAGCATTTACCAGTGAAGAGAAAAGCTTGACGAAAGTTGTGACAGATGGACGGACGGACGGAATGTTGAAAAATTGACTAAGTTGTTACACAGGAAGTAGTATCCCGAGGGATCTCAAAATGCATCCCACAATATGGCACATTTATACAAAGCTTCTGACAAATTTCAAGTTTGAATCATTTACCAGTGAAGAGAAAACCTTGATGAAAGTTGAGACAGACGGACAGACGGAATGTTGAAAAATTGAATAAGTTGTTTTACAGGAAGTTGTATCCCGAGGGATCTCAAAATGCATCCCACAATATGGCACAACTATACTAAGCTTCTGACAAAATTTCAAGTTTGAATTGTTTACCATTGCAGAGAAAAGCTTGACGAAAGTTGTGACGGACTGACAGAATTTCGAAAAACTGACTAAGTCAGAAACAGGAAGTAGTAACCCCACAGGTCTGAAAATGCATCCCACAATATTGCATGACTATACAAAGCCTTTGACAAAATTTCAAGTTTGTATTGTTTACCATTGCAGAGAAAAGCTTGACGAAAGTTGTGAAGGACGGACAGAATTTTGAAAAATTGACAAAGTCGATAAACAGGAAGAAGTAACCCCACAGGTCTGAAAATGCATCCCACAATATGGAATGACTATACAAAGCTTCTGACAAAATTTCAAGTTTGTATCTTTTACCATTGCAGAGAAAAGCTTGACGAAAGTTGTGACGGACGGACGGACAGAATTTTAAACAAGAGGCTCTCAAGAGCCTGTATCGCTCACCTGGGTCCTGCAGCACTATAATTCCCAATTGATGATCCATCTTTGGTGGTGTATGTATCATAAAAATCAGAAACTTTTTATAAAATTTAATTAAAATTGTTCAAGCAGTTTCAGAGAAGATTTTTGAATGCAGTTTCCAAATTAAGGGGCCTATGTTAATCTACGTTCCCTGCTGGCAGCTATTTAACAGGGTCACATAAGGACTATCATATCAAATTTCTACTGAAATTGTTCAAGCAGTTTCAGAGGAGAAAATCTTTTTACGCTATTCCCACTGGGACCAATGTTAAACTAAGTTTTGCTACTGGTGGCCATGTCAGAAGACGGATCAGCACCAAAGTAACAAGCTTGGTCAAAATCTCACAAGTTTCATTTATGCAATGTTTTAATTGAATCCATTCAATGGTTTTCCATGATATCTTTGTATGCATTTCCCCTTAGGGTCCAATTCATTGCTGGCAGCCATGTTGGATGATGGATCAGCACTGAAGTAACAACACTTGGTCAGCTTCTCATAAGCAAAGTTTGGATTAAATCTATTAAGCAGTTCTCTAGAAAAAGATCTTTTGTTAAATTAAGTTCACAGCTGGTGACACTTGGTCAGTACCTGACAGGCATCATTCATGTCATGTTTGATTTAAATCCATTCAGCAGTTCTCTAGAAAATCTTTGTGTGCATTGCCCATAGGGTCCAATGCTGTCAGTCATGTAAGATGAAAGATTGGCACCAAAGTAATAACACTTGGTCAGCACCTCATAAACATCATTCATGCCAAGTTTGGTTCAAATCCATTCAATAATTCTTAAGTAGAAGTTCTTTGTATGCATTTTCCCATAGGTTCCAATGTTAAAATTAAGATCCCCGCTGGCGGCCATGTTGGATGATGGATCGGCTCCAAAGTAACAACACTTGGTCAGCACCTCATAAGCATCATTCATGCCAAGTTTGGTTCAAATCCATTCAGTGGTTCTCAAGAAGAAGTTCTTTGTATGAATTTTCCCTTTGGTCAAATGGTAAACTAAGTTCCCCGCTGGCAGCCATCTTGGAAGCGGTTGGAAAACTTGAACAAGTTCAATAAAATATAGTCCTTAACATGCTGAACATTTTTGCAATTTAAACTTTAGACAGGTTTGCGCCTGTCCTAAGCCAGGAAATTTATTAAGCCTTTGTGTGTCTTGTCTTTTTTCTAGTTAGTCTATAGGAGTCTAGGATGATGTTTATTTCGCAGAATTTGATTACTCTTTATTCAGGGGCCTTCTCCGACCTGCTGTTGGGTGTGGGATTTTCTCACGGTTCAATGAAGATCTAATGGTGGCTTTGAGTTGTTATTACTCCCCTTTGGGTCGTTGTCTCTGACACATTCCCAGTTTCCCTTCTTTTTTCTATTGACCTCCATCTAAAAGCGTTTTTGAAATATAGGACAAAAAGAAAAAAAATCACGAAAAATTTGACCAATAAAGGGCCACAACTCATATATAGGTACTTGGATTTTCTTCAAAATATCCATGTGGGTAGATCTTAACATGCTGAACATTTTTGCAATTTAAACTTA
>MJUU01001598.1:78527-103389 GCA_002080025.1 Modiolus philippinarum
AGGTCCTATTTCTATATCCCGGGGTTCCCTCAGGGTCCTCTGTTAGGAAGACTCATACTCCAAGCTCAGAGGATGCTGCGGGCCTATTCATAAGCCGGGACCGCGCACGGCGGTGCAAACTTATGTCAAAAGTTGATCCTGACTATAACCAGATTAGCAATAAGGGGAGATAAACCTTTTCTGCTTTTTTCCTTTTTGCACAAAACTTGAAAAACTTGGCTAAATTCACCTAGAAATACCCAAGCTTCCCATTTCATCACAGAAAAGCATAATTTGCTTATTAAAGCTTATATCTTTGATTATATCAAAAGCTAAATCAGAAAAAAGAATATTCCTCCATGCACATTGTCAGATTGTATATAACAATGTATTAAATTTGTACATTTCATTGTTATCCATTGCGGACAAGGTATTTCCACAAGTCTTTTGATCGATAAGTTAAAGAATTATCTCCCCTCTCAAATTTTGAACAGCAACTATATTCCTTCATGAACATCTGCTTGTGGTATACTACAAATCTTATGGTGGACAGACAGGATGATTCCAATGTAGCCTCCAGACTTTATTTGGATGTTCAGGGTTATGATAAGAATCCAATTTAGCTTTTCACATACAGATACATGTATGTATTGTCATTGTAATTGTTGTGTTTTATTGTTTATATGGTTGGCTAAAAGTCTACCAAGCTAATGACTGTATTGCAATATAAACCCATTGAAATTAATCAATATTTAACAAATATAGAAACCTACTTACTGAAACACTAACACTGATAGCAATTTCGGCCATGACTAATAATTTATTTGTTTGCCCTCTGATCATTTAATAATAATAATATAATAATAATAATAAAATCTTTATTTAATGAGGTTACACAGTTAGTTCAAACTAATCTTCCATGAGGCCCTCAGTTACAATACTGAATACACACAAGATTATACATACTACACAATTAAAGAGTACATTGTCATGATTGTGATATCATATACAAAATGTTATAAAAATACAAATTTATTCAGCTGGTACAATTTGTTTGCTGAGCAAGTAGCATTTGAGCTTATTTTTGAAAACCAAAATATTCTTAGAATTTCGAACTGAGCCTGGTAGACTGCTACATGTAGAAGGTCCAGAAAAACTAAATGATTTTCTAAAAAGTTCTGTCTTAGTGTTTGGAACACATAAATCACCAAGTGCTAAAAACCTTTCTTAATTGATATGGATTACTCTGAGAGATGTAATTAATCTTGTTGATTAAATAAGAAGGGGCATCATTATATAAACATTTAAAAATCAAAACACATCTGTGAAATATAATCCTGTTATCAACTGTCATCCAACCAAGTGTGTTAAACAGTGGAGCAGAAGGAGCTTAAAAATCTTTATCTAAGATAAGTCTTGCATGTTGATATATACATGGGTTGCACATCGTTTCCATTCCATCATGTGTCCATATTTGTCTCGTCATTTAGACAAGGTCATCTGGGGTCACCAGGAGGAAAAATGACGTCATCCAACGTTGGAGCAAGGGACAGATATTTTCTACCATAGAATCTTTACATTGTTATTCAACATATGGATAAAAAATCGTTTTCAACTAACATGACTAACATTAAGAAATCCACGAGGAACATTTCCAACCCACAAAAAACGAAACTTGAATGGAAATGAAGAAATCATTATCTTCGTCTATCAGTGTCTTGGTACCAGTTTGTACCAGATTCCTCCTCGTTTGGCTAAAAATAATGAGCGATCCCGCAAATGCGCAACCCATGTATTCACATTTGTATATTTCATATTTTTATATCAAAAATTTTGGTTGTTTTGCTTCAGCATATTAAAAAACAAAACAAAAAAATTTTCAACATATAATTTATGCAAAAAAATTCTTGAAGTTGTGATGATAGGTAAGAAAAGCAAACAAACGTAATTTTTATTTCAGGCCTTAGAGTTGGACATGTTGGAATTCTATGCTATTAACATGATTAATGACTTTCATTTCGGTAGAAACTAATACAACAATGATTTGCTAGATTTGATAAACCTGCCTTTTTTCCAAGTTTTTGAGAAAGTGCTAAGGCTCCACTTAGATACCCTGCTCTTCCTATCAGCATTTCATCTGACCCATGCTTGTAGAAATCAATTTTCATGCATTTTTCTGCAACAGCAGCATATTGTTCTGCAAACTTATCTGAACGGCTACCATTTCCTTCTTCTGCTGCTAACAAAGCTCCAACTGCCGATAACCCAGCAGGTCCAATAATGAATGACGATGGAGGGTCTCTGCAATAGCCATGTGACACATAATCAAGGGAAACTTTCAAATATGCTTCTGCAGTTTCTAAATATTTGGACCTTTTGTCTTGAAAGGATTCATGTTTTGATAAATAATATAGCATATACGCTACACCGATATTGCCTACGTACAATCCTCCATCACATGAGTCTGGGGAAGGGGGGAAATTTTGAACAATTTTGTCCACAATAGACTCACAATACTTCTTCCATCTCGCCTTGTCAATAACAACCTCTGATGCTGCTTTATAGTCAGCAAAATTGTTGACAAAATATCGCATTTTTAAACCAATATAATTCAAGAAAAACCTGTTTTACAGCGCGAGTGTGTGGGCCATTTTTGTTGTGGTTCTGCGGAAAAGGGTGCCCGTTGACGATTATTTTTGTCTGCGTCACTAAAACGTTTAGTAAATAAATGAGTTTTAACTTAATTGCTATTAAAGTTAAAGCATATTCTACAGTTGTATACTAATGACCCAAAATATATTTTCCCAGTAAACATAAATACTATAATTGTTTATGCACCGAGGCTTTTTTATCCAAATTTGGTCATGATCGTTCAAGATTTCATTTGACGCTGATGCAAACCGGAAGTTAAAAGTTCAGCCTCTGAAACTTTTTTGAGGAACATGACCTGAAAAGAACTGAGAGTCTGAGGCAAAGAGTAAACACCAATATGGCAGCTTTTGTTTTGAGAGTTTTATCTTTAACTTTAGGACTGTTCTTTGTTTTTGTTGGATCATTAAAACTAACACCATCTGTAAATGATGAGCTATACAAAGAAATGGTAAATCAATTCTCTTTCTGATTGAGAATGTGACTACTATAACTTAAGGGATTAGAAACTCTTTAACACACCATTTTGATCAAATCGAGTTGCTCTGTCTAGGCATTGGACTTCTTGGTAACGGGTCTATTTGCCCACTATACACTTTCGCCCAGGGTTTGTTCACCCAAAGTCTGTTCGCCCCCAAGTGGATCCGTTCCCTCCCCATGATAACAGTCAAGTTTGTTATCCCCTTGCCCAACGGAGTTGGGGAGGGGATATAGCATCTCGCCCGTCTGTCCGATCGTCCCACCTCGGGTTAAAGTTTGCGTTAAGGTACATATCTGAGAAACTATATGTGGCACATCAATCATCTTTGGTCAGTAGATGCATCTTGGAGAGTGATGCTGCTTCTGAGGGATAACTGGGTCACTCTGACCTTCATTTTATGCTTCAATGACTCCGGTTAAAGTTTGCGTTAAGGTTCATATCTGAGAAACTACATGTGGCACATCTATCATCTTTGGTCAGTGGATGCGTCTTGGAGACTGATGCTGCTTCGGATGATAATTGGGCCACTCTGACCTACATTTTATGCTTCAATGACTCTGGTTAAAGATTGCTATAAGGTTCATATCTGATAAACTACATGTGGCACATCAATCATCTTTTGTCAGTGGATGCGTCTTGGAGAGTGATGCTGCTTCGGATGATAATTGGGTCACTCTGACCTATATTTTATGCTTCAATGACTCCGGTTAAAGTTTGTGTTAAGGTTCATATCTGAGAAACTACATGTGGCACATCAATTATCTTTGGTCAGTGGATGTGTATTGGAGAGTGATGCTGCTTCGGATGATAATTGGATCACTCTGACCTACATTTTATGCTTCAATGCAGTGATTTTTCTAGCGCTCGTCACTTTCGTATTTTACGAAACAGTTTTCAAAATGACGAAAGTTTTCTGAACCACTTTCGTCACTTAAAATCTGTCATTGTAAACTTTTTCTCCTTGAAATATTAAGATATTATATTCAGTGTCATATTTTTGACAAGTTTACAACCCCAAGCCAATTAATTAATTACAAAGGTGATGTTGTTACAGGTAAATTGCTAATCCGATAATTATACAGGTAATTAACCATACAGTACATGTAGTTGTCAAATCACCAATCAGGTACAATCATTAAATATAATTTAATTACCAGGAAGCCATGAAATGATAATATTTCAAGTTATCATTTAAAGTTAAAGTTTTAATTTCAACAGAATAGGTATTTTGCCGGTCCTACTTTCGTTTCTATCCACAACATTCCGATTGCGCATGTGCATATATAAACGGCTTACAAGATACAAATAAATTACTCTCAATATATATAAGACCAATGTTTTTTAAGTTTGTCTCAGTCCCAATTTGAATTAAATTAATTTCCAGCAAAATCTGTTGCTTTATGCAGCCTTTCCAATTTTATTTTGATTGAAATACCAGTACATATTCGTTTCCGACTTTGTTCAAAATTACAACTTGATTGTGATTTCCTCTCAACTTGCATTTTGCCATTGAAGAGAATTCAAATTAAATTTTGACGTAAAATATAACCTCTGATGATAAACATAAAATTTTATTCCAAAGAATTGCTTGCATAAGCTCAACACCAAAGCAGAAGACTTTAAATCATACGTTGCTATGATACACAGCATACGACAAGAGCATCAAGGAAAAGGGGGAGGGGATACTTGTACTTGTTTTCACCTGTAAAAAAATTACTATAATTGGATTTATATTCCCAATTAATTTCATTATCAAAAGTTGATGTTCAAATAAAAACTAATTATTAGAAGGAGCTCAAAGATCTCAAAAGTTACATGATCTGAAATGTTCCTATGATATATATATATATCTTTTGTACTATAAAAGTCTTTATCTTTAAAACATAGAGCTTTGAAGAATGACTGTCGTGCTCCGCAAAAGTGACTAAAGCTTTCAAAATCCTAGAATAAACCCTGCAATGACTCTGGTTAAAGTTTGCGTTAAGGTTCATATCTGAGAAACTACATGTGGCACATCAATCATCTTTGGTCAGTGGATGCGTCTTGGAGAGTGATGCTGCTTTGGATGATAATTTGGTCACTCTGACCTATATTTTATGCTTCAATGACTCCGGTTAAAGTTTGCGTTAAGGTTCATATCCGAGAAACTACATTTGGCACATCAATCATCTTCGGTCAGTAGATACGTCTTGGAGAGTGAAGCTGCTTTGGATGATAACTGGGTTACTCTGACCTACATTTTATGCTTCAATGACTCAGGTTAAAGTTTGCGTTAAGGTTCATATCTGAGAAAATACATGTGGCACATCAATCATCTTTGGTCAGTGAATGCGTCTTGGAGAGTGATGCTGCTTCAGATGATAATTGGGTCACTTTGACCTACATTTTACACTTCACTGACTTGGATTAAAGTTTCTATTAATGTTTATATCTGAGATACTACATGTTACACATCAATGAGTGGATGTACCTTCAACATTGTCATTCATACATCTTTAGATTATATTAGGGTTATTATTTCTTGACAGTGGGCGAGGGGATTAGCTGTCGTTTGCGACTGCTCCCACTTCTAGTTTACTTTGCAATTATCATGACACGTTAATTGTACATTTATGATACTTATGTGAATAAATTGCCTATGAATGTTTATTTTACAATTAACTGGCAATGATTACTGTCTTTCAAGTGTTGATTGACAGGTGTCTGTTTGATATTATTGAAAGTTTTATCATTTAGATGTTTAATTCATTTATATTTTAACATGCAGTTAAAAAACATTTTGGATTATTCTTTTAATTAATCCTGATTGGAAAATATTTATCAATAAATTTGTTTGTTTTGCAATCTGTTAAAAAATATATCTGTACTAATTATTCTTCTTTGTACCGATTTTGCATTTTATAATATTAATCTCAATTACCTGAAGCTTGCTTTGCATTAATTAAAATTAAAATATTTTAAGCATTGGCTTGTGCTGAGTAAATTTTTGGAAAAACAGTTGTTGGAAGATGTAAGTAAACTTGTGTTAATAGGTTAGATTTTTTGATGCTGTGTTGGACATGTTTTACAGGAAAAATTAACTGTTTGGTTTGCACAAATATTACAAAATTAATAAAACTTTTAATTAATAAAGGGCAAGATAAGCCCAGTCCCTTTAAGTTCCCTTGTTAAATTTTCACATTGTAATTTTCCACCTCCAATTTTTTGCCCGAAATACCTTTAAAAACTATGTAAAAAAATGTTTGGTTTGCAACAGCTATATTTACCAGGGTGCAACTTACCATAATACTGTAGGACACCCACCAAAGCCAATAATCGAATTGAATTATGCAAATGACAGTTTTAGACATAAAAAGGAAATAATAATAAAAGAAAAATTATAAGATGATTCCTACTTTTGTCATGACCCTCCAACAGAAAATACAATCAACAAATATTGATAAATATGGTGGGCAAACGGACCCTGGGTGAATGGGAAAGTGGGCGAACGGGAAAGTGGGCGAACGGGTAGGTGGGTGAACGGACCTGGATTCGGACTTTTGCCTATAACTTGATTTTCTACACTCAGTGTGTCATGTGCTATTTGTTCCTTCTTAATATTTGTTCCAATAGGAAAAGGTATTATAGAATATTTGTTCCAACAGAACAAATATTATAGTATTTGTTCCTAACGGAATAAACATTATATAACAATTGTTCCAAATTAAAGGAACTTTTGTTATAAGGAACAAATATACGTTGACAGGTGTAGTCCTAGTGATTGATTAAAAAAAGAAAAGTCAATACATTCTTGAGGGGGAGTGATATTGGTAGGGAGGTAACATCTTGGACAGGGTGAAAACTGTTCAACAATGTGGTTGACCCGACCAGAAAGAGAGTAAAACATTCCATTGGGGGATGCGTAGTAATTATATTTGAACCAGAAGCTTTTAAAAAGAATACTGATGCAGGATTCCAGACTATTTTCAGAGACATATATATAGATACAGAGATTAGAAACTCCTAGTTAATCCTATAACACATGTGTGTGAGATTTCCTATGAGGTTAGTCAATTTTTAATTCCCAACACATGTAATTTCGATTTAAACTGTAGAAATGTTAACAAAATGTTTTATTTATTGAATATCGACAAATTGTCATGGATATTAAGTGTAATATCATGTTGACACAATTTATAAATTATGATGCATCTGTAAAAACAATCACATTACCATCAGAACAGTGTGCCCTTACAGGTTAACTTGACGAAAATTACGAGGAGTCCCGAATCTAGTGTTGCATCATGGGAGCGCGTTTTCAAGTGATGTTAACGATTTCAACTAGTTGCTAATCTCTGTATCTTTATGGCTCTGCTATTTTGTAAACTTTTCAATATTTTATGTAGGGCTATCAGTTTTTCAAAGCCTTTATATTTCCAATTTCTTCCTTAGTTTTACTTTCATATTTACAAAAGATATTTAACAAACAAAATATTTTTTCAAACAACAGGACTAGGTAAATACAGTCGGACTAAAGATCAGCCCCTCTATCCACGTCCGGTCCCTTTCCCAAAATCACGTCAGTTTTTCTCAATTTTCCCGTTTCCAGGTCGGGAAAATATTTTTCAAAGACTCTTAAAGAGCCCTCTTTTTCCCGTTTCACGGGCTAAATTTTCAATGATTCACACTCAACATCCTTTCCCGTTTTCATGTGCTCTTTTTGGCTCAATCCCGTTTCAAGCTTGCCAAAAAAGGCAAATCCCGCTTCCCGATTATACCCCAT
Organism: Modiolus philippinarum; assembly: GCA_002080025.1. Classification (NCBI taxonomy): domain Eukaryota; kingdom Metazoa; phylum Mollusca; class Bivalvia; order Mytilida; family Modiolidae; genus Modiolus; species Modiolus philippinarum. The sequence goes on from MJUU01001598.1 coordinate 86,399, forward strand.
GGAGACCCACTAGAAGGGCTGATCTTTGGTCAGCCTGACGTAAATAAAGATGGCGATATGTTGCTACATGTGGACTGTCATTTATTCATTGAACGTGTCCATACAATATTTAAAGTTTTCAATCAAAGATCTTCAATAACCTTGACTCATTTTTCTATACTTGAACACCTGGTCCTGATGTTATTCTGATGTATATTTGACTGCAAACTTTCACAAATAAAATGGCTTCATGCTTTACAAAATTATAATGCTCAAATCATAAAGAAAATTGCAATTGTCATTTGAAATCAATTAGTGTCTGCTACACTGGAAATATATAACTTCACTTCTACATTAATCAAAGAACAAGAAGTACTGTTGTGTTAGGAGGTAGCATGTACTGATAAAACATGTGCGTCTCGTGAAATATGAAGTAATTCATGAATCCAATGTGTCAGTCCTAATTATGGTATTGACCAATCAGATTGCAGGATTATAATTGGCTACTGAAACGCCACCTTTGTCTCACAAACAAGCGTATTCAATGTTTGTGGAAAGTGCATTGAAAGTTAGATAATTAATGAATAAATCTTAAATCATTAGAAATTGTCTTAAGATGTGCATCGGGGACATGTAATAATGATTAGAGATAACTTTAAAGAATGATGGATTGTGAATGTCTAATTTTTATACGCCCGTCAAAAGACGGAGGTATTATGGTATACCATCTGTCTGTCTGTCTGTCCGTCCGTTAATTTTTTGGTTTCCAGAGATTTTTTTCTGTAACTGCTTGAAATATTGATTTCATATTTGGTATATGAGTATATCTAGGTAAGGCCTTAATAAATTCTGTGTTTCAAGTAACATACTATAAAAAATTAGGATTGGTAGGTCGGAAATTTTTTATATTTTAAAAAATTTGTATTTATTTAGTACATTGCCAACCTGATCCGGAAAATTAATGTGATTATTCTGAGTTCGATCCGCAATTACTTTTATATACCCAAAATGGTGCTGGTCACATTGTTTTGAAGTAATCTTCGGTGATTTTCATGGATTTTAACCTCCAAATTATGCTTGAAGGACAGTTTTGAACAGATTTTAGCTTATCAAAAGAATTATCTGTTTAAATAGTTCTAATAGCGGCATATCTTGGAAAACCTGTAAACGAAAACAGGGTCGGGCGATGTCCGTCGGTTGATGTCACTTTTTAGCTCAGGGTCAGTGTGAGCTATTGCCATCACTAAGCGTCCGTCGTCTGTTAACTTTTCACATTTTGATCTTCTCCTCTGAAACCACTGGAGCAAATTCAACCAAACTTTACAGGAATGATGTACTAAAGGTCCTTTACAAAAATTGCTCATTCCGTTTTGATTCGACAAAAAACATGGCCGCCAGCGCAGAACTTAGGTTTAATATTTGACCCTATGGAAAAAATCACATTTTCATCTTCTCCTCTGAAACCACTGAAGCAAATTCAACCAAACTTAACAGGAGTGATGAACTAAAGGTCTTTAACAAAAAGTGTTCATTTCATTCCGATGCAATGGAACATAGCTTAACATTGGACCCTATGGGAAAATCTCATTTTCATCTTCTCCTCTGAAACCACTGAAGCAAATTCAACCAAACTTTACAGGAATGATGTACTAAAGGTCCTGAACACGAGTGCTCATTTTGTTTTGATCTGATAAAAAACATGGCCACCAGCACGGAACATAGTTTAACATTGATAGCTATGGGAAAATCACATCTTCATCTTCTGCTCTGAAACCACTGATGCAAATTCAACCAAACTTTACAGGAATGATGTACTAAAGGTGCGTAACAAAGGTTGCTCATTTCGTTCAGATCCGCTAAAAAACATGGCCACCAGCCTGAATCATAGTTTAACATTGGACCCTATGGGAAAATCACATTTTCATCTCCTCTGAAACCACTACAGCCAATTCAACCATACTTAACAGGAATGATGTACTAAAGGTGCTTTTTAAAAATTGCTCATTTATTTTTAATTTGATGAAAAACAGGGCCGCCAGCGCGGAACTTATATTTAACATTGGACCCTTTGGGAAAACCATCTTTTTCATCAACTTCCCTTAAACCACTGATGCAAATTCAACCAAACTTCACAAGAATGATGTACATTTTGTATGAAAGGTCCTTTATAAAGATTGCTCATTTCGTTCAGATCCGATAAAAAACATGGCCGCCAGCAGGGAACATAGTTTAACATTGGACCCTATGGGAAAATCACATTTTCATCTTCTGCTCTGAAAACACTGAAGCAAATTCAACCAAACTTTTCAGGAATGATGTATGGAAGGTCCTTTACAAAGATTGCTCATTTCTCTCTGATCCGACAAAAAAACATGGCGGCCAGGGCAGAACTTATATTTTAACATTGGAGCCTATGGGGAAAACATCATTTTCATCAACTCCTGAAACGACTGAAGCAAATTCAACCAAACTTTACAGGAATCATGAATGGAAGGTCATTTACAAAGATTGCTCCTTTAGTTCCAATCCAACAAAAAACATGGCCGCCAGCACAGAACTTATATTTAACATTGGACCCTATGGGAAAACCATCATTTTCATCAACTCCTCTTAAGGTAGATGGGTAGTCCAAAATTTTTTTCCATAGATTTTCTTAATTTTCTCAGGAAAGTCTCCTTATTATATAAGCATTGAAATAGAATAATAAAAAATGGGGGTCACCGTGCTTGTTTTGAGAATAACTGATATCAAAATAATCAAATATTTCTAATGAATATATATGGAAAAACCGGTATTTGGTTGTTTTCTTTAAAACTATTCCATAGATTTCTTTCTATTTTACTCATATAATAGCCCTTTGAATATACTTTCAAAACATGTAAAGAAAAATGGGGGTCACCGACTATGTTTTCCATATAATTTTAAAAATGGGAATTTTCATAGTGATATCTATGTAAAATATTTTTATCAGATTATCTCCCTTTTTGAAATATCCTCTTCCAAACTATTTAATTATCAAATTACAAAACATCTTCCAATTAGATAAATACATGTAAAATTAAGTGAATGAAGATCCTTTGCTTTTTGTGTCACTGATGTGATATTTATTGATACATTAAAGATAAAAATATTTGCATATTTAAAAAGCAGATAATACCATAACAGTATAAATAACAAATTCAAAATGGCGGAAGACTACCGATCTACCTTAAACCACTGAAGCAAATTCAACTAGACTTCACAGGAATGATGTATGAAAGGTCCTTTATGAAGTTTGCTCATTTTATTCTGATTCGACCAAAAACATGGTCTCCAGCACGGAACTTATATTTAGCATTGGACCCTATCGGAAAAACATCATTTTCATCAACTCCTCGGAAACCAGTGAAGCAAATTCAACCAAACTTTACAGCAATGATGTATGGAAGGTCCTTACAAAGATTGCTTATTTCATTTTGATTGGATAAAAAACATGGCCATCATCACCATGCAGAAGATGGAAAACCTTGCTTTTCAGCATTTTGTCAGGTGAGCTCAGTCTCTGAGCCTCTAGTTTATTTTTTGTGAAGAGGGAATAAAAAAATTAGGGGTGGGGGGGGGGTATAAAATAGGGTTGGTCGGGTTATTGTAATAAAACTTAAGATTGACTGGGCGGAGTTTGCCTTAAACTTTGACAGTCAGGGGACAGACTGGAGTAAGTCAAATTATTTTAGACCTCTTCAAGTCTGAAATTATAGGTTTTGTTGAGAAATTTTGACCTGAACAAGTCTAAAATTGATCAGACTTGTACAAGTCTAAGAGAAATTACCATTTTTATGTTTTTGTGCTTAATAGGTAGTTGCAATTATCCTTCATATTGTTTATCATTGAAAAAGAATCATGACTATTACCTTGTAATTTAAAACAAAAAGCTATACCAATGTGCAAAAGCAGTTGGTTGATATTGATAATTTTGTTATCTTTGATAACAATCTTAAATTGATTGTACACCTGCTGTCCTAATTTTGCCCCAGTAACCAATAATTTTCTGATAAAAATAGTAAATCAAACTTCCATGTAATTCCAATTAGGTCTGGACGCCCCACCTCTAAATACTGACGCTTGGCTCATTTAAAATGGTCAATTTAGCAAATTTTAGACTTATGCAAGTCTAATTATCCATAAAATTTGAAACACCTGTGCAACAAGAAATAAACATTGGACTTCATCAGGTCTAAAAATTTTAGACTTCAACAGGTCTATGCATACAAAACTTAGAAAATTAAAAGACTATAACAAGTCTAAAACTCTGCAGACTTGTACCAGTCTGTCCCCTGACTGTTTGAACTGGGGTAAATCTACTTTTTCAGTGTAGTGTCAACATTAGGTGTTAAAAGATTACAATCAAATTAATCATTAATGATCATGTAGTCATGTGTATGGTGAACACATTTCAAAAACAAATAGTTTGTAATTTGTATACCCCAAGATATAAATAGGAACATTCACTAATCAAACAATTATTGATCTATTAAAAAGATCACCCTGCATTTGGTCTATTGTACCTATTGCTGTTTTGGAATGATCAAATCCTGAATGACAAGTAAATCCGCCCAGTCAACCTAAACTTTTCTTACAATACCTGAAACACAGAATTTTTCTTAGGCTTAAGATACAGATCAAGTTTGAATTTGGTTCCGGTCGGTTGATTTTGTACAGAGTTATGGCCCATGGACTTGAAAAATATAGGTTTCCGGAGTTTTTTTTCTGTAACCGCTTGACATATTGATTTGATATTTGGTATATGAGTGTATCTAGGTGAGATACAGATCAAGTTCGAATTTGGTTCTGGTCGGTTGATTTTTTTCAGAGTTATAGCCCTTGGACTTGGTGAAATTTTGAATAATATTGGTTTCCGAAGTTTTTTTCTGTAACAGCATAACATATTGATTTGATATTTGGTATATGAGTGTATATAGTTGAGATACAGATCAAGTTTTAGTTTAGTCCTGATTGGTTGATTGTGTAAGGAGTTACTGGCCTTGGACTTCGTAAATTTTTGAAAAACATCAGTTTCTCCACCTTTGAAGATGTTGATTTGATATATAGTATATGATTGAATGTTTATGATTTACTGATTAAGTATAAATTTGGTTCCTCTTCAATGATTTTTGTGGACAGTTATGGCCCTTGGACTTAAATTTTTTTGAAAATTGAATTAATTAATTTTTTTTGCACCTAATCAATGCATTAACTTAACATATTAATTTGATATTTGTCAAATGGTTACATCTTGGTAAGGCACATATTCTGTTTGATTTTTTAGCTCACCTGGCCTAAAAGGCCATGTGAGCTTTTGCCATCACTATGCGTCCATCGTCCGTCGTCTGTCTGTCCGTCAACAATTTCAAAAATCTTCTCCTCTGAAACCGCTGGGCCGAATATAACCAAACTTGACTTGAATCATCACCAGGGTATGGCTTCTCAAAATTATGTTCGATTAGTCAGCTGGTCAAACAACATGGCCGCCATTGCTAAAAATAGAACATAGGGGTAAATTGCAGTTTTTGGCTAATAACTCGAAAACCGTTACAGATGTAAAAAATCTGTGCAATTTTGAAGAAAATCTGAAACCCTCTCGGAGTTATTGCCCTTTTTCCGTTAAATTTTCAAAATTTTTGCATTTTTTATTTTTTTATTTCAAAAAGTGTAACAGATAGAGGTCAAGTGTGAATTGCAAAAATGTTCAGCATATCAAGATCTACCCACCCTGAAATTTTGAAGAAAATCCATAAACCCTTGTAGGAGTTGTTGCCCTTTTTTTCACCGAATTTTTCGTATTTTTCATTTTTTATTTCCAAAACTATAAAATATGAAGGTTAAGTGTAAATTGATGAAATGTTTGCCATGCTGTGGCGACTTCAAAACTGATGTTGAAAATTGTTCCTTGACTGCCATTTTCAAAATAGCCGCCAAAAAAGGCGGGAAAATTCAACATTGTCCGATTTCAATGAAATTTGGTTTCCAAATAGACATTGATGTTGCGACTTCAAAACCGGTGTTGAAAATTATTCGTTGACTGCCATTTTCAAAATGGCCACCAAAAAAGGCGGGAAAATTCAACATTGTCCGATTTCAATGACATTTGGTTTCCAAATAGGTCTTGATGTCGCAACTTCAAAACTGATGTTAAAAATTGTTCATTGACCGCCATTTTTAAAATGGTCGCAAAAAAGGTGGGAAAATTCAACATTGTCCGATTTCAATGAAATTTGATTTCCAAATAGATATTGATGTTGGGAATTCAAAACCGATGTTGAGAATTGTTTGTTGACTGCAATTTACAAAATGATGTCTCGACTTCAAAACTGGTGTCGAAATTGGTCCTTAGCAAGAACTTTTTTGACAAAAAAGCCCAACAAAGAAATATAGTTAAACATGATTAGACTTTAAAAACAGTTCAAGATATTGGAGGTGTTCGAGCTACGAAAGTTTTAGAAACTGAAAAACAACTGTATAGCTTACAATGGTACCTTGATTGTGGCAACTGAAAGCCAGGTGAGCGATACAAGCTCCTGGGAGCCTCTGGTTTTCAATCAAAATTTTGTTGTAATCCAACAGTGCCATAAAGTTTGAGTTTACAGTGGACGGGCGTATCCTGCACTCTTGGTACAGCAGTTTATTTCCCTATTATTGTTGGATCATGATTAACAGTATTTCAATAAACTATAGCCATGAAAGTGGAAAATGTACAAATATGACAAAGAAAGGAGATGGGGTAAATGTCAAGGAGACAACATTCAATCTCCAGGTTTAAAGATCCAAAACAAAGTATCTAGGGTCACCGTACGGTCTTCAACAAAGTAAGGAACCTCATACCATATCGCAAGCCCTAAGTGTATATTTTTTTCTTATGTTCCAACTATCTTTTAAATACAGTAACAAATTCTCTATTTTTTTAATTTTTAACTTCCTTGTGGTAGATACAATTACCCTGTCCACTTATTTTCGAAAGATGAATACAATACTTAAATGAAAAAGAAACATTTGATGCACCTTAATGGATATATATTACGATTTCAAGCCCCCCCCCCCCTCTTGATGCAATTACGGGGCCTCACTGGTGAAATGATTTGGGTAGCTCCCATGAATTACTCATCAATATCAAAATATCGAAATTGCATTAAATTTCACTTCTGCAACATGGACAACTTATATCTTATACAGTGGTGATAAAATCAAAATATTTGTAAAAACAAAGTAGTATATGAAAATTAGTTAAATGCTGACAAATAACATTACAAAATTCCACCGAAGTTTCGCTGTTTGTTTATTACGCAATTTACACATGTATGTCATCGTACATGTAAATGGCAGATATCAGTGATCAAAATTAGGGAAATGAAATATTAAAACCATCAAGAAGAATTTTTATGAGACTGCATATACTAGTATTCTATAATTGATTTTCATGGGTATGCAGGATAAAAAAATTATATTTTTTTCAAATTTTATGTAGAAAAAAAAATCTGGAATTAGATTTTTTTCTCTTGAAACATTTTTTTTTAATCCAAAATTCTTCCCATTCCCGAAAATCAAAATGCACAAGAATACACAAGAATGCAATATACACAATTTCCATTCATTGCGTAAAGAAAACTTAACACATGGACCAAATTACAAAACATTTAATTAATAAATTGCCTTATTTATCTTATGCTGACAGATGTATGTCATCGTACATGTAAATGGTAGATATCAGTGATCAAAACTAGGGAAATGAAGACTTAATTGTTAAGATTATGGAAAAAGATTTTAAAATTTGTTCTAAATAACATGTACGCACATGTAGATCTCAAAAAATTCAATGTTTGCATCAATATCGGTAGTTCTCTTAAACTATTTGCGAAATAGATAAATAAAAAAAATAAGTAAAATTTCCATTTACAAAAAAAAAAATCCTAAAACATTGATGTGAAATTTGTGTGACTTTTTTCATTGAGCGCCAACATTTAACATCAACAAAAATCGTTCAAAGTGGCTCAGAGACAGAAATCTTCACATTATGGTTATACTTGTGTGAAATAGTTTAATCTCTTTAGAGAACCCTCTTTGGCAATGATTTGGTATTTTGAAGGAAAGTAACGGCAATATTTTCTAGTATTTTCTCTAATGAATCTTACAGGATGTTAAGATGCCATGTTGCCATTTGGTTTCCGGATGATAAATCAAAAAGTTTACATCCAGTTGAAATGTAACTTGGATATATTGTTGGGTACCAGGAGGGGAGGAACCCTATTGATTTTGGAGAAAGTAGGTCAAAGGTCAAGGTCAGTGAAGGTCACAATGACCGAAAATAAATTTACATATTGAAATGTCAACACAGGACACTAGAAAATAGACCTTCTTGAATTCTTAGAATTTTGGATATTTGGTTGGAAAGAAAATAAATAGACAATTTTAGAAATATTTGGGTCTTCACATTAACTTGGTCACATAATATTTATACCCCCGCTTTGTAAAAGCGGAGGGTATATAGTGATGGTGGTGTCCGTCCGTCTGTCCGTCCGTCCGTCATTCCGTCCGTCCGTAACACTTTTATTGTCAAAGTTTTCTCGGCTTCTACAGGTGGAAATGATTTGATATTTAGCATTAGGCTTCCAAATGATGAGTTGTACAGTGTCAGATATTTTCATGTTTGTGGCGCTACTACTTCCTGTTTGCCGATACATTAATACTTAGTTTCATATACCACTACTAATGAAAATTTTTCGTCAAAGTTTTCTCCTCTTCCAAAAGTGGAAATGATTTCATATTTGGTCTGGAGCTTCATGATGATGAGTTGTACCGTGTAAGCTATTTTCAGGTTTGTTGCACTACAACTTCCTGTTTACCGATACATTGGTATGTTGATACTTAGCCTAAATTAAGTTTTTTGAATAACATTAAAAGACGCAGTTGACTTTAAAGATCAGCCTTTTATTTAAACTTCTTATTATATTAGGCATGCGGGGGTATTCATATGTGGCCCAGTGGACCACAGTACCTCTAGTTGAAGTTGCAACTAGGCTTGTGCACCCTGGTGCCATTTAGATTTTTAAGATTGTTAATTGGGGAGGGGCAGTGTTACTGCTTTCTAGACAAGCTAGTATAAAGGACATCCCTCAAATCCACTCTTAGTTAAAATATGAGAGCCATACTTCCTGAAATCACAGAGCAATATTTCTCTAAAATAAATCGATAAATAATTACAATAATCAATAAGAAAAAAAAAAGTTTTTTAGGGAGGATTTCGGGTTGCATGTGTCTCATATTATGATAATAAGTGCAACTTGAAGTCAGTTATTAGTACTAATGGATTTCTGGTGCAATGAAGTACATGAAGTAAAGTTCCGCAAATTACATTCAGCTGAAATCTTCCAAGGTTTTGCTGATTGCATTCAAAGATAATTTTCTCTGAAACAACTTGGCTAATTTGAACCAAACTTGGTCACAACTGTCTTTCATTGCCTCTCTTTGAAAAATATGTACAGCAAGTCTGCATCATATCCAAGATGACCACCAGCAGGGAACATAGTTTTATATAGGACCCAATGGGAAAGCATTCTAAGATCTTCTCTTGTGAAGCAACAGAGCCAGTTGGAACCAAACTTAATCACAAAAGTCCATGGTGGTCTTCTTCAAATTTTGTGTCCAGCTTGTCTACACCTCATCCAAGATGGCCACCAGCTTGGAACACAGTTAAACAAAGGGACATTTTGGGAGATGCATTCAAAGATTTTCTCCTCTTAAACCACTGAGCCAAGTGGGACCAAACTTGGTCACAATAGTCCTTCCACAGTCCCCTTCAAAGGGTCTGTCTGGCTTGTCCCCGCCTCATCCAAGATGGCAGCCAGTGGGGAACATATTCAACATTGGGACCCTATTGGAAATGCATTCAAAGATCTTCTTCTCTGATACCACTGATCCAATAGGGACCAGAATTGGTCACAATAGTCCTTAGGTGGTTCTCTTCAAAGTTTGTGTCCAGCTTGTCCGCACCTCGTCAAAGATTGTAGCCAGCGTGGAACATAGTTTAACATAGGGACCCTATGGGAAATGCATTCCAAAATCTTCTTCTCTGAAACCACAGAGCAAATTTGGACCAAACTTGATCACAACAGTCCTAAGGTGGTCCCTTCAAAGTTTGTGTTTGGCTCTTCTGCATCTCATCTAAGATGGCTGCCAACATGGAACATACTGGGTAGTTTAACATAGGGACCCTATGGGAAATGCATTCAAAGATGTTCTCCTCTGAAACCACTGAGCCAACTGGAACCAAACTTGGTCACAATAGTCCATGAGTGGTGTATTCAAAGATCTTCTATGAAACCACTTAGCTAATTAGATCCCTTCTTGGTCACAATAGTCCATGGGTGGTCCCCTTCAAAGTTTATGTCCAGCTTGTCCGCACCTTATCCAAGATGGCTGCCAGCGTGGAACATAGTTTAAAAAGGGACCCTAAGGGAAAAGCATTCAAAGATCTTCTTCTCTGAAACCATTGAGCCAAATGGAAGCAAACTTAGTCACAATAGTCCAAAGATCTTCTAAGAAACCACTTAGCTTATTAGATCCTTCTTCATGTTCTTGGTCACAATAGTCCTTAGGTGGTCTCCTTCAAAGTTTGTGATTTTTATGTACCTTTCCTATCTACCGGTAAGATGGCCAACAGCAGAGAACTTAGATTTAGTTCACAAAGGACTATGCATTCAGAAGTATTCCTGGAAACCACAGCAACAATTGACACATTAGTATATGGATGGCCCTTTTAAAACAGCTGTGCTGATAATGTTCATACTTCTTCCAATGTGGAAGCCAGTGGCAACAGAACATTAGACCGATTGCCTCTGGGATTATCAGAAGGTCATAGTCCAGGTGAGCGATACAGCCTCTTGATAGCCTCTTGTTTAACTCATCTGGCTTATGCCGGGGTGAGCTTTTGCCATCACTTTACGTCCATCATCCGTCCGTTTCTGTTGCATAAACTTTTCATTCAAAGATCTTCTCCATTGAAACTACTGGGCCAATTAAACCAAGCTTGGCCACAATAGTCCTTGGGTGGTTCCTTGCAAAAAGGTGTATTTCAGGTCTGCCTCATATCCAAGATGCCGCTAGATGTAAAAATTGTTTTAACATTGTATGTTAAAACACATTCTGGCAATTGTCTTGCCCCATATGGAAGTCGTGAATAGCGAGACATAGGCATGCAAAGTATGACAATGGCAATGGCAATTAACTTTAACTAGAATCAGGATATTTTGAAAACCCTTTGATGTAGGAACATCAAATTCCGTCCAGTTGTAGCACTAATCAAGTGTACTCAAGGGACATAAAATCATGTGACCTTGACCTCAATTGCACTGTCCAGTATTAAGTTTCTCTGATTAAGTCCATTTCTCAATAACTACAAGTTGCAAGTCAGTAATATAGAATGTAGGTTGGTCTTGGGTAGTACATGCCAGTCTTGCACATGACTTTTGTCTTTGTCCTCAATTTCACTGTCTAGTGGCATTGTTAAGTTTCTCTGATTAAGTCCATTTCTCAATAACTGCAGTAGGTCAATAATATTTAATATGTAGGTTGGTCTTAGGTAGTACATGTCAGTTTGGCATATGGCTTTTGTCCTTGATCCCATTTTCATGGTCCAATGACCATGTTATGTTTCTCAGTATCTATTAGTGGTAGGTCAGTGATATTTTGTATGTGGGTTTGTCTTGGGTAGTGCATGATAGTCTACTGTATGATTTAGGCATTTGACCTCAATGTCAAGGTCTAGTGAACATGTCTGGTTTCTTTTGATGTATTAAGGTTGGTCTATGAAATTTTGTATATGGGAGGGTCTTGGGTAGTCAAAAATGGCCTGCTACAGGGTTTTTGTAAGTAATCCAAATTTCACAAAGCGTGTTCAATTTTCGGATTAATTGTCAACCAGTTAGATTTCACATAAATTTAGAGGCCAGGCAGGGACGGGTGAGACATCTATAACGGTCCACACTTGTTTATAAGTATAGTTTTTTTATTTATCACATTGGCTGTAGGGGTAAGGTTTGGGCCCAATAAAACTACTTTAACCCAGCCGCAGCAGGTTTGCACCTGTCCTAAGCCAGGAAATTTATTACCTAAGCCTTTGTGTGTCTTGTCTTTTTTCTAGTTAGTTTACTTTATGTCTATAGGAGTCTAGGATGATGTTTATTTCACAGAACTTGATTACTCTTTATTCAAGGGCCGACTCCGACCTTGCCGTTGTGTGTGGGTTTTTCTCACCGTTCATTGAAGATCTTATGGTGGCTTTGAGTTGTTATTACTCCCCTTTGGGTCGTTGTCTCTTTGACACATTCCCTGTTTCCCTTCTTTTTTCTATTGTATTATAAAAGTAGAAATATGTCCTTTTTTGTTGCAGTGAGCATAACTTGTACTGACTTCATGTGACTGGAGTTTCAAGTTAATAATGTAAAAATATTCATGTAACCACAGAAGTCTTTTCCATCATACCTTATTTATTTTTTTTCTAGAGAAAAAATTACATAAAGCATGTACGTGTATTCCCTCCTGTGAAGTTGTTTAAATGGAAGCTAAGTCCACATGTGTACAGGAAAGCTATTGGAGGTGCAGAGACACTATGTGGTGTTATTTTAGCATTTATACCAGGTAATACATTACAGCTTTACAGTAATATGTTATTATACCCACGCCTTAGCGGGTGGTATATAGTGATCATGGTGTCTGTCCATCCGTTCATTTGTTCGTCCTCAATAGGGCACCTACTTTGTGGGGACAACTCCACCTAGACCACTGCATGAAATTCACTGAGACTTTCATAGAATGTTCAGTACATATTGCCATTGTGCACCAACTATTGAAAATTTTATAAAATTTTTTTTCTGGAATTCAGCGGGGGAGCGGGGGTATGATATTAGTGAGCTTTGCTCACATTTTTATACAACCGCAAAAATTTTGCAGTCGTATTATGGTATGGCATCGGCGTCGGCGTCTTGTTGACAGCATTGGCACTTTCTTAAGCCCGGGTTTTAATTTAGTGTTCCCTGCCCCACCGGTTTCAGAAAAATAGGCAGAAAAGGGGCCATAAAGGGGTTAAATTAGGTATTTTGGTGTCTGTGGACAGCATAACTTTCGTTTTAGTAGATGGATTGTTTTCAAATTTTAGTATGATTCTTGGCACATTCTTGAGAAGCGTAAATTTTCTTTAGTTTGTGGCCCCACCCGTTTCAGAATTAGGGGCCAAAAAGGGTTAAATTAGGTGTTTTCACATATTTGACTGTAGAATGTTTAGTATTCATCAGATTTTGATGGCATTTCTTTCAGTGTACTCCTAATAAAATTTCCAATCGCAGTATGCCAACGGATTTCATGTGGCATATACCGTTCACGAGATAAATGGGGCCCTAAAGGGGCGAATTTCAAAAATTTTATTTTTTTTTATTTTGAGTCTGATTTTGATGCAGTTTTTTGCAATGGATTCCTTATGACAAATTAACATAGCCTTGCACCATCAGATTTTGTATAACTTTTATCCTTTCCAAGCTATGATTTCAATGGGATTTTTTTCTTTAGATTCCTCTCATTGTAGGCTTTCAGTAATATGTCAACAAATTTGGCACAGCTCTAACTGTTTCCGAGCTATAAGGGGTCAAAGGAGCCAAAATTGCAATTTTTAGAAATATGTGAAATCTTTACTTTGCATCAGATTTTGATTGGATTTTTAACTGGGTTTTCCCGTTGGGAAATCCGGTTATTGAAATGCTGATGTACAGGTTGGGCTGGCGGGCGTTTGGGCGGGTTGCTGCCAGATCTTGTAAGCGCAACTCCTCTGTAACCGTTCAACAGAATTTCATGAAACTTTGTGTGTAGCAAGGACATCATATGTAGATGTGCATATTGTCAGGGATTTTTCATTGTGCAATTTTTCCAGGAGTTATACCCCTTTGAACTTAGAAATTTATAGGTGTTTTGACCATATGCTTGTAAGCGCAAGTCCTCTGTAACTGTTGAACAGAATTTCATGAAACTTTGTATGTAGCAAGGACATTATATGTAGATGTGTATATTGTCAGGATTTTTCATTGTGCAATTTTTCAAGGAGTTATACCCCTTTGAACTTAGAAATTTATAGGTGTTTTGACCATATGCTTGTAAGCGCAAGTCCTCTGTAACTGTTNATATTGTCGGGGATTTTTCATCGTGCAATTTTTCCAGGAGTTATGCCCCTTTGAACTTAGAAATTTATAGGTGTTTTGACCATATGCTTGTAAGCGCAACTCCTCTGTAACCGTTCAACAGAATTTCATGAAACTTTGTATGTAGCAAGGACATCATATGTAGATGTGCTTATTGTCATGGATTTTTCATCGTGCAATTTTTCCAGGAGTTATGCCCCTTTGAACTTAGAAATTTTTAGGTGTTTTGACCATATGCTTGTAAGCGCAACTCCTCTGTAACCGTTCAACAGAATTTCATGAAACTTTGTATGTAGCAAGGACATCATATGTAGATGTGCTTAATGTCAGGGATTTTTCATCGTGCAATTTTTTCCAGGAGTTATGCCCCTTTGAACTTAGAAATTTATAGGTTTTTTGACCATATGTTTGTAAGCGCAACTCCTCTGTAACCGTTCAACAGAATTTCATGAAACTTTGTATGTAGCAAGGACATCATATGTAGATGTGCTCATTGTCAGGGATTTTTCATCGTGCAATTTTTGTAGGAGTTATGCCCCTTTGAACTTAGAAATTTATAGGTTTTTGGACCATATGCTTGTAAGCGCAACTCTTCTGTAACTGTTCAACAGAATTTCATGAAACTTTGTATGTAGCAAGGACATTATATGTCGATGTGCATATTGTCGGGGATTTTTCATCGTGCCATTTTTTGAAGGAGTTATGCCCCTTTGAACATAGAAATTTACAGGTGTTTTGACCATATGCTTGTAAGCGCAACTCCTCTGTAACCATTCAACAGAATTTCATGAAACTGTATGTAGCAAGGACATCATATGTAGATGTGCATATTGTTGGAGATTTTTCATCGTGTAATTTATCCAATAGTTATGCCTCTTTAAACTTTGAAATTTATAGGTGTTTTGACCATGTGCCTTTTATTTGACTTTTAAGAAAAGTATACTGTTTCAGTGATTTTTAAGAGTGACGGCATACACTGCACATAATGAGAGGAGGTATAAGTTAAACAGCTTTTCACACAAGTACCTATTTGTCTATTCATATAGTGAAGGAAAACCCGGTTTGATGTCGTATCAACATCCATTTCTTGTTTTGCTTTGGATTCCTCTCATTGCAAGCTTTCAGCAATATGGCAACGGTTTTGGCGTAGCTATTATCATTTCCGGGCTATAAGGGTTAAAAGTGCCAAAATTGCAATTATTAGAAATATGTGAAATCTTTATTTTTCATCAGATTTTGATGGGATTTTTTTCTTTGGATTATTCTCATTGTAAGCACGCAGTAGTATGGCAATAGATTTTGCATTGCTCTTACGGTTTCCAAGCTATAAGGGGTCAAAGGGGCCGAATTGCAATATTTCAAAATATGTGAAATCTTTATTTTTCATTGGATTTCAATCCAAGTTTTTTCCTTTGATTTCACTGGATGTAAGCGTTTAGTTGGTAGTCTACAGATTTTGCTTAGCTCTTCGGATATCCTATAAATAATGGATTAAAAGGGCTAATTTTTATTTTCACTAGTTTGTGACTAGTTAATTAATGTGTCAATGTCCTTATTGTGTCCAGCAAATTACTGTGTCCACATTCATTTTAGTTTACACTTGTTCAAATTTCAGTGGTCGACATGCTGCGGTCGTATCATGCTGTGCTCAGCGTAGCCCTTTATTGTAGTTATACCCCCTGCAAACAAAGTTTGGGGGTATGTAGGAATCACCCTGATCGTCCGTTTGCTGTCTCTCCGTCCATGTACCTTGTCAGCGCATGTTCTCCTAAACAGCTGCTAGGATTTTTATGAAATTTTACACAATTTTAAAACACCATCTGAAGATGTGCATGAAGTAGTATGGTTGCTTTCTGACATTTTGAAGGGGAGATAATTCTTCATTAAATATTTTCTGGAAAAAAGGGGGGCAAACCTTGCAAGCGCATGTTCTCCTAAAAGGCTGCTTGGATTTTGGTATGTATGATGCATTTTGGGATGACAACAACAATGCATGCTTCGGATGCTGTCTCTGACCTACATTTTATGCATGAACGACTTGGTTATGTAGAATGGTTAAAGTCCATTCCCATTTACTGACATGGCCCACTTCAACCACATTGGTATGTATGATGCAATTTGGGACGACAACAACAATGGATGCTTCAGATGCAGTCTGTAAACTACAATTTATACATGACTGAATCTGTTATTAAAAATGTTTATAGTCCATTCCTGTTTACTGACATGTGCAACATGTGACAATGCTGCACAACGAGGTGAGCTTAGCAGGCTGTGGGTGCTTTCTATGTTTATATTTCAGGACCTCTGAAAGAATTAGCCAGTGTTCTGATGATATTACTGACTATCAATAGTTTGTATTGTCACTGGACATGTTTATATTTCAGGACCTCTGAAGGAAATAGCTAATGTTCTGATGATATTACTGACTATCAATGATGTGTATTGTCACTGGACATGTTTATATTTCAGGACCTCTGAAGGAAGTAGCCTATGTTCTGATGATATTACTATCAATGATGTGTATTCTCACTGGACATGTTTATATTTCAGGACCTCTGAAGGAAGAAGCCGATGTACTGATGATAATACTGACTATCAATGATGTGTATTGTCACTGGGCATGTTTGTATTCCAGGACCTCAGAAGGAAGCAGCCAATGTTCTGATGATATTACTGACTATCAATAGTTTGTATTGTCACTGGACATGTTTATATTTCAGGACCTCTGAAGGAAATAGCCAATGTTCTGATGATATTACTGACTATCAATGATGTGTATTGTCACTGGACATGTTT
>MJUU01001599.1:32697-84961 GCA_002080025.1 Modiolus philippinarum
GGGTTTCGGATTTTGTGGCCCCTCCCGTTTTTAAAAAAGGGGCCAAAAAGGGAAAAATTGGGTGTATTCACATAATTGGCTGTAGAATTTTTATTATTCATCAGATTTTGATTGGGTTTCTTTCAGTGTCTTTCTAAGGAAATTTCAATCAGGAAAATGCCAACGGATTTCATATGGCATGTACCGTTCTTGAGATAAATGGGCCAAAAAGAGGCCAATTTCAAAAATTTCATTTTTTTTAATTTTCATTTTGATTTTGATGCAGTTTTTTGCAGTGGATTCCTTTTGGAAAATTAGCATAGCGCTGCACCATTAGATTTTTTATAACTTTTTTATAATTTTTTGTTCCTCTTCCAAGCTATGAGGGCCTAATGGGGCAAAAATTGCAAACATGCAGATCACCTAAAACTTTTATTTTTCATCCAATTTCAATGGGATTAGCTCTTACCGTTTCTGAGCTATTAGGGGTCAAAGGGGCCAAAATTGCAATTTTTAGAAATATGCAAAATCTTTATTTTACATAAGATTTCGATGGGAATTTTTTCTTTGGATTCCTCTTAATGTAAGCTTTCAGCAGTATGTCAACAGATTTGATGTAGCTCTTACCGTTTCCGAGCTATAAGGGGTCAAAGGGGTCAAAATTGCAATTATTAGAAATATGTGAAGTCTTTATTTTTCATTAGATTTTGATGGGATTTTTATCTTTGCATTGTTCTCATTGTAAGCTTTCAGTGATATGGCAGTATATGTTGCATTGCTCTTTGGTTTCCAAGCTATAATGGTTCAAAGGGGCCAAACTGCAATACATCAAAATATGTGAAATCTTTATTTTTCATTGGATTTCAACCATGTGTCAACCTGAGTTTTTATCTTTGGATTTCTTTTGATGGTAGTCAACAGAATTTCTAAGCTCTTACAATATCCTAGTAATAAGGGATTAAAAGGGCTAATTTTTATTTTCACTAGTTTGTATCCAGCTAATTTATGTGTCAAGGTCTTTATTGTGTCCAGCAAATTACTTACTACTCCACATTAATTTTAGTTTACACTTGTTCAAATTTCAGTGGTTGACATGCTGCGGTCGGCGTAGCCCTTTATTTTGGAAATGTTTTGACTTCATGCAGCTACCAGAAATATGTATCACCTAGATTAAAATCCCTGCCAAATTTTAGTCAAATTAGGACAAATTCAAACATCCTCAAAAGTTCCATTATAAGTCTGATTGAAATAAAAGAATTTATATGGTTATATGCAACTATCTCATGATGTATTTATGAAAATAACAAATATTCGCAACTCGGCTTTCGCACTTTTGGTGCGTTTTCTGATTTTTTTTTTGTTTAATAGGCTGGAATAGTTATCAAATTTTATATTTTTCATTGTCGTAGAAATTTACCGTGGTCACGATTTCTGTAATTTCTCATTTTTAAGGGGTACCCTATAACAGATTCTTAGATATTGTATCTTAAAATTTATAGAAATTAGTAAGAGTCTCTGATATCCTGATAAGTAGCTATTCTTGTGAAAGTCCAGATCTCAAATTTTGTTTTACAAGCTAGAAGGTAATTTATAATTCATTGATTTTTGATAATTTGTCGGTGTTAAAATTGGAATAAAAAGGGTCATGAATTTAATACATTTTTGTTGAATACGAAATTACTTACCTGAATTTTCGAAATATTTTAATTTAAACGGAAACACGACTATCATCTGTACATATATGCAAAATATCATGGGTGTCATGTCTGCCATTGCAGAGATATCAACATATAAAAGCATTTAATTTGCGTAAAAATCTCAAAATTTTATGTTAATCTGGAATTAATCTGGAATTGTACGAAGCGTGACAACTATTTGAGCGGGTTGTTTTCAAAAATATTTATAATTATTTGATTAACAATTCATTACTGTACAAGTATCAATCTGGCTTTACGCACAAGCATTCAACTGTTCATCAGCTGATTGAAATATATCATAATATTTGTAAAGGCCTAGAAACTAATGAAAATACATGTACTGTATTCTGTGATATATCAAAAGCTTTTGATCGTGTTTGGCATAAGGGACTAATTGTGAAATTAAAGGCATATGGAATTTCTGGGCATCTTTTGAATTGGCTACAAGATTATTTAAACAACAGAAGCCAACAAGTTCTTTTATGTAATACTTTATCTGATGAGGGAAAAAATAATCGTGGTGTGCCTCAAGGATATGTTCTAGGCCCTTTATTGTTTCTTTTATATATAAATGATTTAGCTGATAACACTGAAAGTCTGGCTAGATTATTTGCTGATGATACATCTTTGTCACATGCCTAAAAAATATACAAGAAATTGAAAATAGAATTCATTCAGACCTATCAAAAATAAAGGAATGGTCCACAAAATGGTTGGTCAACTTTAATCCCCAGAAGACAGAATGTGTATTTTTTTTTCTTACATTCAGACTCGTAGTAAACCCACTATTATGTTTGATAATGAACATGTCAAATCTGTTGATGATCACAAACACCTAGGTGTTACATTCTCATCATATTGTAAATGCAATAGCCATGTTCAAAATATTCTGAAGAGTACTACTGGACAAATATCAATACTTCGTTAGTTTAAATTTACTTTAAATCGGTATAATTTAGAAAAAATCGATTTTACTTATAGAAGGCCCTTATTGGAATATGCTTGTGAATTATGGGATGGTTGTTTTATCCAAAATGTTAACAAAATTGAACAAGTTCAACATGAGGCAGCTCGTATAGTTACGGGATTGCCCAAATTTGCTAGTATCGAATCACTATATTTTGAAACAGGATGGGAATTCCTTCAATCAAGACGTCACAAAAGAAAACTTTCTATGCTATATAATATTAAAAACGATAATTGTCCAGTGTATTTACATGATTGTTTAGTTTCCTTTTTAAGAGAAAATAATGAATATAACTTGCGTAATCAAACAGATATAAGAGTACCTAGAACAAGATTACAAACTTATTCGAACTCTTTTTTCCGTCAACTATAAAATTTTGGAATGAATTAAATCAAGAAACACGTAATATGCCAAGCTTAAACCGATTTAAAAAGGCCTTAAATAGTGATTATGATAACGTTCCCATGTATTTTTCAGTTGGTTGCAGAAAATTAAACATAATCCATACTAGAATTAGACACAGATGTAGTAATTTAAATGCTGATCTTTTTCGTATCAATTTATCAAATGATCCTGGCTGCATATGCGGATGGCCTGTAGAAGATGCTATACATTATGTTTAAGAATGTAGTCCATATGCTGAGGCAAGAAATGAAATGAAATCCTCTCTTAGTTTCATAAATGAGTAAAAAATTGAAACCATACTTTTTGGGGATTCTTTATTAAACAATCAAACCAAAGAAAAAAATTTCAAATCATTTCAGCGCTATATAAAACAAACTAAACGATTTATTTAATTTTTGATCAAATCTCTTTTCTTTTCTCTTCTTTTTTTTAAATATTGTTCCCTTTCTACCTTCTTCTTTTCTTTTTTTTTCTCTTTTAGCTTTTTCTTTTTTGTATACGATGCATGTGTACTGATATACCATGTGATTAATTTCTGCTGTTTATTATATTAATTGTCTTACAATTTGTATTTGCTGACGTATGTGTAATTTTGTATATTTAATTGTATGGAGAGGACCTTTGTAAGTTGACATAACTTTTGTCCAATCCAATTTTATATTATTTGATGCAATAAAATATGTTTAATGTAATGACAACTCAGATTTGTTTCTTTATTCGACAACTCGAAGAGCAGATTTGTTTCTTTATTCGTATGAAGCCAGTTTCATACAAGGGCTAGTTAAAAAAAAGACAGTAAGCTAGCCAAGTCCTTTAATTTCAGCTTCCGTTATATAGATGATGTTCTTTCATTAAACAATCCTCAATTTAAGGATAACCTTCACCTTATATACTCAAGTGAACTCGAAATTAAAGAGATCACTGATACACATGCCGTGATTTTGGATTTATCATTTTAGAATTCCTCCTTTCCTCGATCTTGCTTCGGTATTCGTTTGTCGATGTACTCTGTTTGAAGGTGGTAGACCAAGTCTTGTCAAATTATTTGGATCTGTTGGAGATTTTTCAATTGGTCGAATATCGAATTGTCGTGTACATGTTAAAGTTTGTACATTTAAATTAAGATTTCGCTATCCATGTAGATGATTTGTCAGGGTTTTTGGTCAAGTTTTATTGGTTTTATTAGGTTTTATGGTAGTGCGTGTTTTTCATTGAAATTTACTCAAGTAATACCAAAAACAAAAATGTGATTTATTTTGTCCAGGTTTTATTCAATTTTGAAGAGGAAAGGCTTAGAAATCTAATTTAAAGTTTCCTTTAAACAATATTTCAACAAAAACTTAGAAAATACTATTCATGGTAATTGAAAGCGTCCTTTATATATTTCAGGTGCAAATATTTAAAATTGCACACCTCAAAAACAAATTTTAACCGTGAACCTTGTTTAATGAAGATAAATGACAAATCATTATAAGAAAATAAAAAATGAACTGTCTGAATAAAATTTATATCATTTTTTTTGGAAATTCCTTGAAGCTTACTTTTAGTTGCTCGAGATTTTTCTTGATTTTAGGAAATGACCTTTAACCCCATTTTAATAAAATGTGACCAAAGTTGATCTCTACGACATTGTTATTTCGATGCGCCATGGTCATCTCTTTCCATAAATGTATAATGCAGGTGTGTGTAATTCCGTTAATTAAACCAAATTCGGAAAAATCGTCGCTTGGGCACCCTACTAATACGTAAAGACTTGATGACAATACCGTAATTATAACCGTTATGAATTAGACGATTTAAAGGATTTATAAGTTTGTTAGGCGAGTTTAAGCATTTTTTACTTGTATATGTAAAACATTACCGTAAAATAAGGGATGTGAAATACCAGCCTTGATTAGATGTTTACGGGTTGCATTGTATTTAGGAACTTAGTCTTTATATCGATGATATAATTTAGTAAAGGTTTTAACTAGTTTGTAATAACGAAAACCCTGATGTAATAGTTTTTCAGTTATGAAAAGATTCCGTTCTTTAAAATCGCAAACGTTATAAGTTGAGATATATATAGGTAGCACGGTACAGTTTCTTTTCCCATAGGCGACAATAGTAACATTTTCAAGATTTTCACCTATTCATAACTTTCACATGGGATATTATAGTATAATCCCTTGTTGAGTATTCATTTAACTTAAAAAAATACCAGTGAAATATAGACATGACCTATTCCCTAAAGAGCCTCTATTCAAAGTACGCACTGCCCGTTAGTCTACTTGCGGACTCAGTTGCATTGAAGGGCATATTACCAATAATTCTAAAAAAAAATAGTCTCCATTTATAAAGGGCACATGAAAATTTCTTTCATAATTTCTAAATCATAGATAATTTGTCTATTTGGAAAAAAAATACAACATGAATATTATACTTAATAACCAATCAGAACTCAGCTTTCAGTATTCATTGATCTAAACCAGTTCTGTGTTTAGAAACTGCACCGTGCTACCAAAACACCATATGATTGCGCTAATGGAACATCGCCATCAAGGAATGGATAATTAACTATGACAAAAGAAAAATCGTCCCTTTTATCATAAATTTTAGTATCTAATTTACCATTGGTAATATCAAAATTGATGTCTAAGAATGGGCAATGATGATTATTAGAAATAGCTTTATTCCAAGTAAGTTCTTCAGGGTAGATGTCCTTATAATACGTGTTGAAGTCATCATTATTTAAAGCTAAAATATCATCCAAATACCGGAAAGTTCACTTAGTGGTAAAGGACGAGTTATTGCCACAAATTATGTACCCCTACGACGGACAGTAAAAAAATCAATCAAATAATCATGTGAAATCAACTTTTATCATACCTGGTGCACTATGGCAATATGCACTGAACATTCTGTCAAAGTTTCATTGCATTTCAACAATTGGTCTAGAAGGAGTTTTCGCCACAAAGTGTGTACCCATATGGTGGACAGAATAACGAAAGGACGGACGAACGGACACCATGATCACTATATACCGCCCCGCTACCGCTAAGCTAAAACTTTGTGTGTGAGTATTCTTCAACAAAGGACTATTTTCAAGGTTGTAACGTNTGACAATTATGGATTTCCTTTGTTTGGGTTCTAGTGCTGCTGATGAGGAATAAATTTCCGAAATGGCCATACAGCTCATTTAAAATTATTGCAGTTGGAGTTAACATATGTGTTATGGTCTCATGTTCATTTACTCCATATCCTTTCGTATAATAAAAGTTTGAGACTGAACCCATTTTTCGTTGGGTATAGTAAATATGGCTCGCTGTCCTACATTGAAGAATACACCCAACAAAGTATTTTTTTAGATCTTGATTTTTTTCAGTTTTATGAAGCATTATTGCTCAATAGTTACAAAAAGCTAGGTTTTGCTTGCTCAAGATTGTGCTGATGTAACAACGAAATTTAAATATTTTTGGTTTGATCTACGAAAGTTTTCGTTGACATCTCTTGTTATAATAAAATATAAACATGTTGCAATGAGTATAAAATTGAAAATATTAAGATATTTAATGGATAGTTAAAATTACATACGTTGTGTAATTAGCACTAGACATGATCATTGATGAGCTAAAGCAGCCTAAGTTTGTTCCAATCTTCACAACCTCAATTCCACATACAACAAACATGCCATCAGTTACATTAGCAGGGATTGGAAATTCAATTTGAAGACTTTCTGGATTACTGCTCCTCTGTGTTACAACTGTAAGAGTTACGTCAAATACTGTTCCTTCTGGGATCACAAGATTTTCTCCACAGTCGCTGGCAAGTTCAAAGGTATGGTTTGTGTTTGTCTAAATCAAATTAAAATTATTATTTCTTATATTTCATAATTCTGTTGTTTACTTGTTGAAATTAGTTTATAGAAAGCTGCTTTTCTACTTTTCTTCTAAATCTAACTTATGAAAATCTACTACTTTAAAATTCCAATTCAAAAGGCAATACTGCAAAGATAAGATTTAAATTACAAACTAGAATCTCACAAAAACATACCCAGCTCCCATATTTGATTCAAGTTGTAAAAAAGTCAAATTAAATTTAAATAGCTGGTGCATAATGGTAATATGTACTGAACATTCTGTGAAAGTTTTATTGAATTTCACCTGGTGATCTAGGAGGAGTTGTCGCCACAAAGTATATACCCTATGGCGGACGGAATTACGAACGAAATAACGGACGAACGGACACCATGATCACTATATTCCACTCGTTAAAGCATATTATTATACCTTACATAATAAAGGACCAATTCTATTAGTTGAGACATAATCAACCATGAAATAATTTGGATATTTTGGCACAAAATTGTTGCTAGCAGTGAATAACCTATTATTCACCGGTGAATAACCCCTGAAAATTACAACGCCCGTGGTATAACCCTATTATTCACCAGTGAATAACCCCTGAAAATTACAACGCCTATGGAATAACCTTATTATTAACCTGTAAATAACACCTGAAAATTATAAAGTCCATGGAATAACCATATAATTCACCGGTTAATAACCCCGAAAAGTTGCAACGCCTGTGGAATAATATTTCCAATGTTTGTTCGGTATAATAAAACAGTTACGGTCCATAAAATCGGTGAATATTCCTAATCATAATAACAATTTGGCATCAATACTGATGTATGAATGATCAGGAAAAAAAGTAAATATATTTTGATTGTGAACCTTAACTTTTATGCCACATAAACAATATATTGACATCAACTTTGGAGTCCTAATGTTCAGTAGGAAATGAGTAGGTACGAGCATTTTCCTACATAAAAACTCAACTGTTTGATTGTTCTTGGCGTTATGCTGCCGGATAAATTGAGCGGTACCCACTCAGGTGAAATTATTGTGAATTATTGTAAAACAGTTTATTAACAGATATAATTTCGGACCTTTTCAAACTGGGGTATAAAATGCATGTGTATGGCTGTTGACACAAATCTCTTCCGATGTCATTTCAAATATATTCAACTTTGGGCAAAAAAACCAATCCCTAAAAAGCAAACATAATACTTATCTTCAAATGAAAAATTGTGTAAACTCAACGCTTAACCGTTTTGCAAAACGTTTGAATGACCAATTTCTTAGTAAACACTAAGTTTTAAAATTACAAAATCACACAAAACTGTATTAAATATGTTCCACGGATTGTCAATATTCAACACTTTATGTCTCATTGTCTAAATTGCTTCGCTTTTGAAATTAGAGCTAGAAAGAATGTTTGATATTTTTTTCTTAGATTACTTTCTATTCTTTACATGTTTGTTTAAAATTTAAAGGGGCATTAAAATTTTATTCTTTTCATTTAACTTGTCTTTAATGACGATCAATCTATATTTGAAAATGATTAAGTTGCTCTACAAATCAAAATACCAAACTTACATCATATGGCAGTGTACCACTCATTGTATACTGCACTGTCGAAGTTTCTGCTGAAGTAACATTTGATGTTACTATAACGTCATATGCCCCACCATCAACAGCCTTTCCAATTACACCAACCATAGCAATGTTGATATGAATCTGGTCATCAACTGAATTTGTCGAGTTCAAGCCATGATTTGCAGCTGTTATGGATATGTACGCTATATCATTGATTCCTCCTTCTACACTAGAATCTAAAGTTATAGACACCGTTCCACACTCGACGTTCAATCCCATACTTTCCACAAAAGCTTGAGATATCATTACTCCGGGATCGCCAATTGGATTCTTCTTTGTTTCTACTTTATATACAGCTGTCACAGAACCTCTTCCTCTTGGAAAACCAATTGAAGCCTTAGCCATGAACGCCTCTCCAACTTTCTTTGTTGTAATACCATCTGATGCTGCTAAAGCATCCAGGGTAAAGGGTACCTATAAAAATATAGAAATCTAGCTTTGTAAAGCACTTCAAAACATAAAATATTATGCATTCCTAAGTCTACAGCATTGAAGAAAATGGGTCTTTCATATTACGAGCACTGATACCCATGCTTGATAAAGTTCGATCAAAATACCAACGTTAAAGCGCGTGAACCTACAGCTAATGTATAAGCTCACACACGAAAATTAATGGGTGGTTTGGCCAGTCAGCACAATTACTTAATTACAATGGAATCAAAATAAGAATGCTAACAATATTAATTGAAAATCTAATTAACAAGTAAACAATAGTAATGTTTCTTCTGATATGAATACAGAATATTACGATTTTATTGTGTATATATTTTCGGTATTTTACAATTAATGACTGATAAAGAAACTACTTTGATGTTCTTCATTGCGTGTTCTGGTTTCGACTATATGCGCACCTTTAGACGAAGACACCGCTGAAAACATTATGTAGTATTGTAATCAAATACTAAAAGTAATATGAATTCAAATATTTTTTTTGATACAAGATCCTTTGATTTTTCAATGATTTGTCAACACTCGAGAAATGCCTTCTCTCAAAAAATGGATATCTTGTCATTTTAATAGATTGTAGAATCCGACATAATTACACGAACAATGAGCTGTAGTATATCCACACAAGTTTTCCGAATCTAATCAGAAAAAAATGCAAAACGCATAAAATTATAGAGTTTACAAGAGGCTCAGACACTGAGCCTGAATCGCTCACCTGACAAAATATTAACAAAAAAGACGAACGTTTATCCCATAGGGCCCTTATAATTTTCAAATATGTTCTTTACTGGCGGTCTTGTTTATTATCAGATCAAAACAAAATAAGCAATCTTAATAAAAGACCTTCTATATGTCATTCCTGTAAAGTTTGGTTGAAATCACTGGTGTTTCAGAGGAGATGGTCAAAATATGAATTTCCAATAGGGCCAATGGTAAACTATGTTCAGTGCTGTAGGCCATAATCGAACCAACATGAGCAATCTTTGTAAAGGACCTCCCATGCATCTTATCTGTAAAAAAATTGTTGAATTTGCTTTAGTGATTTAAGAGGAGAAAATAAAATGTGATTTTCCCACATGGGTCCAATGTGAAAAATATGTTCAAAACTGGCGGTCAAATTTTTTATCTAATTGATACCAAATGAGCAATCTTTGTAAAGGACCTTCCATATATGATTCCTGTAAAGTTAGGTTGAATTTGCTTCAGTCGTTTCAGAGGAGAAGATGAAAATGTGACTTTTCCAATTGGGTCCAATGTTAAACCCAAGTTCCACGCTGGCAGCCATAATTTTTCTAAGATCGAAACGAAATGAGCAATCTTTGTAAAAGATCTTCAATATATCATTCCTGTAAAATGTTTGGTTGAATTAGCCTCAGTGATTTCAGAGGAGAAGATAAACATTTGATTTTCCCAAAGGGTCCAATGTTAAACTATGTTCCATGCCGGCGGCTATGTTTTTGTTGGAACAAAATAGAGAATCTTTCTAAAGGACCTTTAGTACATAAATCCTGTTAAGTTAGGTTGAATTTGCTTCAGCGGTTAAAGGGGGAATTGAAAATGTGATTTTCCCCATAAGTTCCTATGGTAAACCTAGTCCTGCGCTGGCTGCCATGTTTTTTTATCGTATTGGAATTTTCATACACCATACACCATTTATGTAATGTTTGGTTGATATTGCTTTCTTGGTCTTAGAAGGGAAGATGAAAATCTGATTTTCCCATAGGGGCCAATGTTTAACTATGTTCCGTGCTGGTGGCTATGCTGTTTATCGATCGGAACAAAATGAGCAATCTTTGTAAAGAACATTAAGTACATCATTCCTGTAAAGTTTGGTTGAATTTGCTTCAGCGGTTTCAGAGGACAAGATGAAAATGAGATTTTTCCCATGGGGTCCTATGTTAAACCGAAGTTCTGCGCTGGCGGTCATGTTTTTTATCGGATCGGAACGGAATGAGCAATCTTTGTAAAGGACCTTCCATACATCATTCCTGTAAAGTTTGGTTGAATTTGTTCCAGGAGGAGAAGATGAAAATGTGAAAAGTTTAACGGACGGACGACCGACATCAAGTGATGGCAATAGCTCACACTGACCTTTTGGGTCAGGTGAGCTAAAAAAGTATGGAATAAACGAGTCCATCAGCATCGATAGAATCATGTGCTCCGAAGACATTTCATTTGTCCAACTGGAATATGCTCAACTTATTCGGCAAGCTAGTATAATCACAGGTCATATTTTATTCTGTTTCTTCAGTACAGATTAAATGAACACATCTCGACTGCCAACGCTTGAAAATTGTGTAAAATATGATTGACATGATAGAAAAAAAATCACAATAGCCCTAAAATCAGCTTATTACAGATCAATTGGCGAAAAATATACTCCAAATTTCATGAAATTTTCATTTGATCTTTATGAAACTTCAGGCGTTTTTTATTTCTTAACATTTGGGGAAATCATTAAAAAAAGAATTTCTATAACAATGTGACTATTATATTATTTTTCTTGGCTTTTTTACTAAAGTTAGAATTTTTGATCATATCTTTATATTATACGTTGGTCAGGACATAACAAGCACAATTAAAACGAACAATTAAATAAACTACTGTTTTTGTATTGTTGAGATTTGATTAGTTTAAATAAATTTGACTATATAGGAAAAACATCATCATTCATCATCTGCCCTGAAACTATAATAAGCTGTAGTCAGTTGATGTTTGAAAGTCCTCTAAAAATATTGGTTATATCAGATCCAACAACAACATGACTAGTACTGTCAGCGCGGAAAATACGTTGAACACATGAACATGAACCCTACCTGAAAGTGATATTTTGTTGATCACCTCTAAAACCACAAAAGCAAATGTAACCAAACTTTAAAAGGAATGATGTTTTGAATTTTCTGAAGGAGGCTCTCTGCCCAAAAAATAATGTTAATTTTGAAAAAAAAATATTTTGTTGATACACGTGAAAAAAAAATAAACAATTTTCTGTCAAGAAAAAAAACATACCCCCCCCCCCCTTTTCAGGTTAAATGGTCGGTCCCTTATGAAAACTTTTTATTTTATTCCGATCAGACAAAGAACATGTTTCAGAACATGGTCTAACATTGGAATCATTTTCTTTGCACTACAAATGTAAGATTTATCATTTCAACATGGTCGCCATCGCAAAACATACTTAAACATTGGACCCTGTGTGAAAATTATCTTAAGTATCTTTTCTTAAATCATTAAAAATCATTTAAGCTAAGTATTAGAATGATGTATGAAAGGTTCATTACAAAGTTTACTAATTTGGTTAGACTCCATAAAATATTGAACCTTATAGAGAAATCATAGTTTGACCGTCTCATCTGAAATAGAAAATGTAAATTTAAACCACTTTACATAGATGATGTTTTGGAGGTCCTCCACAAAAAATGTTCATTACATTCCAACCAGAATAAATGGGTATCATAGCAGGACGTAGTTGAACATTAGACCATATGCATTGGCGGATCCAGGGGGGGGGGTCCGGGGGTTGAAACCCCCTTTTTTGGACAATCATGTATTTCTTAATGAATATTCTGATGTTTTACTAAGAAATACCCCCAAAATTTTCGCGCCTCGATCCGCTCGCCGATATTTTCTTTCATTTTCTAATCGCAACCCCCCTTTTCAAACTGTCTGGATCCGCGCCTGCATATGGAAAAATCATCGTTTTACCTCTGAAAGTAGTGAGGAAATTTTCAACAAACGGTACTTGAATTTTATATGGAAGATTAGTATATACTGCCCAGAAACTAATCAAAATCAACAGTACTGCAATAGTGTATTAAAGATCCTAACAGAGATTGCTCATTCCAACTAGATCTGACAAAAATATGGCTGTCAGTTGGAGAATATTGCTTAACATAAGACCTTATTGGAAAAGCGTCTTTCCGGCCATCATCACATGGTGAATGAAAGGATATGGACTAAATGCACATGAGACAAAGTCTATACAACAGGCAAAGGAACAAAGCTTTTACTGTTGTTCTTCATGCATGGTTTAGAAACATTCTTGAAAACGAACAATACAGTTTCAGTTTCTGATCCTCTAGTCTTCATTCTTCTTTGACAGTTTCTTCAAGAGACATAAATTGCGAAAATGACAAACTCTTGACTAGGCTCAGAAGACGAAAAAATGAATTTATGCTGCGTTCACACTTAATTCGAATGGAATTTGCATTAGTCAATTCGAATAAACGTAATTCGCATTGGAAAAAAAACATCGGCAGTAGAATACCGAAGGACAAAAGCACAAGATTACATAAATCAAAATCCAAAGACAAGGCAAAATCAAGAACACAAGAAGACGGAAGACCAAAGACACTACATGACCACAAAACACATAACCACTACATATGCAACACAAAAACTAAAGCACTAACAGTGTGAACTCTCAAAAAAGAGAGTGACATTAGGTGCTCCGGAAGGGTAAGCATGTCCTGCTCTGTATACAGCACCCGTCACACTGTCAGTGGGTCAATCCGGGGTAAAGTCATAACCGGTAATGTCAAATCCGGGAAGACGTGAAACTAGCTGAAAATATCAGTTTTCATTTGTGATCGACACTGACTTTTCATATCTATCTATGATGTCGTGGTGACGGCCATAGAATTTCTGAAGGGACGAAAGTAACAAGAGCTGAACATATCCCTGACTCATAAGTTTTTGTGAAAGTGCTTTTGCTCTTACCACAAAGTCACAGTATAAACTGCACGCCCTACAGTAAGAGGTATTTATATTGCTGTACAGGAAGGAAAGTTCACAATTGGAAAGTCAGAATCATCACGTTTGTCATATAGCCTAGATTTCAGACGTCCATGTTCGTCAGTGTATAACAAAAGGTCAAGGTATGAAGCAGAATTTGGTGTATCGGTTGTCTCTTTAATTGCGAGTTCACTGGGGTAGATGCGATGTAAATATTCTTTAAATCTTGGGTTATTAAAGGAAAGTACATCGTCTATATATCTGAAGCTGAAATTAAAAGTCTGGGCTAGTTGTTTTTGTTTTTGTTGTATTAGCCCTTGTAAAAACTTTTGCTTCATACGAAAAAGGGAAAAGGTCAGCTAAAAGTGGCGCATAATTTGTTTCCATAGGAATTCCTATTGTGTGTTGAAAAACGCGGCCTCCACATTCAACAAAAATGTTGTCAATAAAAAATTCAAGCATTTTTATCACGTCATTTTCACTGTATTTCTTGTTTGACTCAACGGGTCCTTAACAAAATACGATTCATGTCTTAACGTCGTCATAAAGAGAATTGCAATTTGCATTCAAACACTCATTGTGTCCGAGCGTCGGTTGACGTAAGTGCAAATTGGACATATACGAAACGAATAAGTGCATTCCAATTCGAGTTCAGAAAATGACGTGTTGACGTGATTAGCGTTTAAATTAGAATTAAATTCGAATTCAATTGAATCAAACGTCCCATATAAACACAGCACTTAGTTAGGATTTGCAAGCAAGCGAAAAATCGATGCTGTTTGAATAATGTTATATTCATTGGTAGATTGTAATAACTTTACACTGATGTCCGTAACAAAATACATACTGGATCCTCCATAACAATTGTAATGTTCGTTGTTGCAACCCATACTTCTGTTCCATCTATTTCAATACCAAGACCAACAGCATACTCGTCGTTTAAAATGCTTGTTCCCTTTGAGTGAATAATGGCCTCAAATTCCAGCTTGTCTATGTCTCCGGCAGCTGCTGCATCTCTTGACCCTGAAAAGAATAAATAACATTATGAACATATGAAGAGTATTCCGACATCAGGGTAGAGATGCCTTCGTACGTTATAAAACAACGGCAGTAGAATACCGAAGGAACAAAGCACAAGATTACACAAATCAAAGTCCAGAGACAAGGCAAAAGCAAGAACACCAAAAGACGGAAGGCCAAAAACACCACATGCCCACAAAACACACGAACATTACATATACAACACAAAAACTAAAGCACTAACAGTAAGAACTCTCAATAAACAAGAGTGACATCAGGTGCTCCGGAAGGGTAAGCATGTCCTGCTCTGTGCACAGCACCCGTCATACTGTCAGTGGGTCAATCCAGGGTAAAGTCAAAACCGGCAATGTCAAATCCGGGAAGACGCGAATCTAGCTGAAAATATGAAAAAGAAAGGAAATGGGGTAAATGTCAAGGAGACAACATCCCATATCCAGGTTAAAACGACCAAAAACAAAACATCTAGGGGTCACCATATAGTCTTCAACACAGTGAAAACCTCACACCATATAGTAAGCCCTAAATGGCCCCAAAAAGGTAAAAAAAAAGTGAATAAATCAATGGAAACAAACCACATCCAATAACCCAAATATCAAGAAACTAAAATTTTATAAGAAGACAAGGACAAGTCAGTTAATGTCAGTTTTTATTTGTGACACTGACATTTCATATCCATCTATAATGTCGTGGCGACGGCCATAGAATTTCCAAAGGGACGAAAGCAACAAAGGCCGAACATATCCCTGACTCAGTAGTTTTTGTGACAGTGCTCCCGCTCTTTCCACAAAGTCACTGCATGTACCGCACGCTCCACAGCAACGAATCAATTGTGAAATATATACTCTACACGCTGGGGATGCAGGTATATTGCTGCAGAGAAAGGGAAAGTTCACAATTGGAAAGTCAAAATCATCACGTTTGTCATATAATCCAGCCCCCAGACGCCCATGCCCTCCAATGTACAACAAAAGGTAAAGGCACGAAGCAGAATCGGAGGTCGTCTCTTCAACCCCAAGTTCACTAGGGTATATACGATGTAAATATTCTTTAAATCTTGGGTTATTAAGAGAAAGCACATCGCCCACACATCCGAAGCCGAAATTAAAAGCCCGGGCCAGCTGCCCATGATATGAATTTTTCATGATCTTTTTCTGTCATGCGACAGGTTTTTCAAAGTATTCCTATAGCGTTCGGATTTTTAGTTATTTACACTTTTGGTTTTTCTGTTGCAACAATCTTAAATAATGGATTCAATATTTTTTTAAATTTTAAATTTTATAAGCAAATCGATTTTTTAAGATATTCTTATTTAAGTTACATCGAACATTTCAAAACGTTAAAGACAAAATATGGAAAACGTAGTTCATTCATTAAAAAATCGGAAAGGGCTTCTGCAAAGTTAATAAATAAAAGTCGGCATTAACATATCTGGCGAAAAACTCCTGCAAATGTTTTTACTTAAAATTCTCACAGTTGTGTATCACATGAAGATTTAGAAGGAATTACACAAAAACGGGTCCTTTGTAAAAATCTGTGGCAATACACAGCCTTTATACAAACTCTCTAACATGTATAAAAACAGATTAAGGCCAAGTGAATTCTAAAACTTACAGACGTAACAACAAAAGCACATGGCGTACAATTCTTATTTTACTTTGTTTCATTGGTTTAGGTGTACATTTGTTCAATAACAAGAACGCCCGGAATAAACATGACAAAAAATTACACAAAACTGTTTAGGTGATGTAAGGTTGTGGCACTCTTTTTCATTTCGATAAATAGCAATTATTTATTATAACCAACTATTCCCTTCAGAGTACAGGATTAACCTAAGCTTATGAAAAGTATCGCTGAACAACAATGTATATCTTTAAGGTATATTTACCTTTGTTTGGAACGTTTCCCAATTCTAACCGAAGTCGTCTTGATCCTGCCCCTGTAGGGTCAGCAGCACAATCGACTCCATTTTCTATCAGGAGGGGATAATTGAGCATTGTGGGGGTGCCAAACTGGTAATTTGTTCCACTAGAGGTACATTTTAGAGACACAACTCTCAAGTGATCATTTGTTGTTGACAAAGATATGGCCTCTACAGCAATAAATGAATTTGGGTATGGAACCCAAGCTTCAAATGTTAACGGGTAATTGGACATTCTCTTTATTTCAGTCACGTTCTCCATTTGGAATGCCGGTGTTTTCCCACTGAGCTGTAAATATCATACAAATCATATGAATGTTAATATAAAAAATGCAAGAAATTTTTAATCAAACCAACAGGACGGGTTCTAATTATCTTCATAATACCGAAATCCCGACAAAATATGTTGCATAATTATTTTCTCTTGAAATTCAGTTATCTGGTTTGGTTTCCATGGCAACCAAATTCATTACACCCATTTTAGAAATTTGGGACAAAGTTTCCCTTATATCTTTTTTGTACATATTGTTTAAATCAAATTATAACATTTAGCAAAATCCTTTTTTTCTACAGTTTTCTTGTTTAGTTTTATGGCAACTCAATGTTACCCTTTCCATTACAACCCAATTCAGACCATCTTTCAAAAAACAAAGTGAGTAGAGTTTCTCCTTATAGTCTAGGTTTTGATATTGCTGAAATCAAAACTTAATGAGTAACACAATATGGGCATGGGCTCCCATATAATCTTTTTTTAGCAATATTACAAACTAGATTCTAGTTCGTAATATTGCTAAAATCAAAATATTACGAGTCGCCCATTGAAATAAAAATCAGGACAGGGGTTCCCCTGATAATCTAATTCATATAAATTTATGAAATCAAAACACGTACTATGTATTAGAATACCTTTCTCTTGCAAATGTTTTCTTGTTTGGTTTGAATGGCAACAAAAAGGCTCTACTTTCCGTTACAAATTATCAGACGATCTTTAAAAGAAAATTGGCAGGGGTTTCCTTATTATCTATGTATACAATTGCTGAAATTATAACATGTTTGAAAAAATCTGTTCTAAATATGTAAAGTAAAAGGAATAGCTGCTAGGTAGAATCCCTGAAAATAATTAGACCTTGGAATAATCTTTTTTACTTTTAATTCTAAAATATCATTCTGATTCTGTCAAGTTTATTGGGGACTTTTCAAAATTGAATACTTCTTCACATTCAAGAGTTATTTCTTCCCCTTTTAAAAGTTATCACTTTTCAATATCTTATTTTCAGCTACAGGCACTCAAAATGCGTGTTGACATAATAAGACAATTTTGATGTATAGGCCTAGTACAAGTTGTACATTTAGTAAATATAATGTTAACAAACGTGTCACTATGATTTCTTTCAAATAAGAACATAATCTAGATTTTTATGGCATAAACCTGCAGGTAATTGTTTTTTTTTCCCAAATTCTGAACAAAAAGATTAGGACGGTATCGAAGAAAGCGTGTTTCCTACACACGGTCACTCGCCCGCATCTGTCACCAAATAAAAAATCCAGGTTCTTTTCTATGATAAGAAACGGGTCAGCAACAATTTTTTTCCTAAAAACTACATTTATAGTACATGAACTCAATAAATGTAGGTTTCTATCAACAATGGTACACACCTGTGAACCTGTTCTGATATACATCATTATCTGTCCTACCCAGATTTTCGCACTATTGTCGAATTCTACCCCGCCACTGATGGGGTGTGACTCGTTGTCAGACATGCCATCTGTACTCACTACATATGCCTCATACTCAAACGTGTACGTATAATCAGGATCTGTGCCGCTGTTGTCACTCACTGTCACATCTCCTAATTCTATAACAGCCCAGGTTGAATGTCGAACTTTTGACTAAAGAGAAAGTTTTAAAATATGTATTGAACACAGACTAAAATATACAAAAATACTCTATGGCTCAATTTTCCATAGTTAATGCTAACAGACAGATCTATATTCACCTTAATACCAACACCACCTATATAAAAGTATACCAGTGGAGTGTGATACATTTTTTTTCTCTTTTTTTCTAAATCTTTAATTGTTTACATTTGATGTGATGCATCATTTTTCAGTATTAAGTAACTTCAAGCCACGAACCTAAATTGTTCGCTGCTCCCTATTAATGACATCAACCAGAATAAATGTTTGCCAGTTAATTTTATGTTTATTGGTGATCCCGTATCCATGAGTAAAAGGGCATTGACGTTGCGTTGTTCGATATCTAGCAATAAATTAAACCGGGTCTAGGGGCCGTCTTGAACTTGCTATGAGATATGAGCATAGCTCATTGTTGAAAGCCTCATGGTGACTCCAAGATGAAGAACAACAATAAAAACATTCCATTGCTTGGTTTAATCAGTACAGACTATGTCTCGTGTGCATTTACTCCGTATCCTTTAATTGTTACCTTTTTACGTTTTTTTTTTGCGATTAATCGATTGACGATTGTGAGTGAAAAAAAACAACGTAAATCACATTAAAAATATTCGAATTAATTAATCAGTTTAAAATTCAATATGCTTAAACCCTATTATCACAGTTACATCAGCCCAATTATCCAGGGGAGATAATTTTGCTTATGGTTATCTCTTCAATTTTATTTCTCTTATTTCCAGTAATTTTTATGTTGTCAGTATGACTATTCTTATAGTTTTCAAAATTATGCAAAGTGTAAATTTTCTTTAAAACAGCCTGTTTTAAAGGTATTTCGTTAAATATTCGTTTTCCCAATTATCCTTATGTAATTCCGTTGCATGTTCTTTCTTAGTTTCACAAAAAAAAATGAATCAAATAATGGTTGGTAACTCCGTTTTACACATTTCAAAAACCATTACAGATATATTACACTCCTGAAAATGATCAGAAAATTCTAAAACAGATTCCTCAACAAAATTTAAGTATAGTTACTATAGAATATTGTGTTTTGAGGGAAAATGTCATTACCAAAGAAACGCAGTAAAAACCTATTTGAAATCATCATACATAAGGGAAGAAGCAAATATACAAAAAAAACAAACAATGATGAAGATTCAAGTTGAAAAACAACAACAAAAGCGTTGTTCCATTGCTTGGTTTAATCATGTATTTGTAGAGACTTTGTCTCATGTGCATTTACTCCATATCCTTTCATTGTTAATACGAGGATGTCCATATAGCCTCATCGTTGTGGTGAATCTACCAACAAAACCCTTAACATTTTCTACTTCCAAAATATACTAGTCCTGTGAAATATTTCTCATAATACATATAGATTACACCACAAGATCCAGTTAATTACCATATTTTATCCACTAGAGATAGTTAAATTTTAAATTTTTAATTGCGAGGCATGCCGAGCATTTTAAACTATCGAGAGTGGATAAAATATGGTAATAATCGGGATAAAGTGGTGTAATCTTTTTNTCTAATGATCAATGATAAACACCGAGAACTGTATTCCGAAAACATTTGGCGGGAAATAGCACGGGGCTTTATTCAACATACGTTGAATAAAGAAAATTTATCCAACGGGTCAAAACCGGTTTAAACTTGACATATCATTAGAGAAACATTGATATTGGTATTCGTATGAACCTATTAGGTTTGTATATTTGCGGGCTGTTGTTATTGTCTTCTGAGCGTTACTTTACTAGCTTTTTATTATACTTCATACTGAGCATGAAATTGTAGATGCAAGAATCAAGAATATATAAATATATACATGTATTGTATAAAAATTAAGGACCAATACTGTATTTGTATTGCAATGCTCATTGGCGGATCCAGAGGGGGTTTCCGGAGGTTTTAACTCCCCTTTTTCCTGGACAATCATGTATTTTTTTTTTTAAAGAATATCCTGATGTTTTATTAAGAAATGTCCCAAAAAATTTTCGCACATCACTTCGCTCGGCGAAATTTCCAATTAGAACCCCCCCTTCTTATTGCCTGGATCCGCGCCTGATCCTCTAAATTACAGACCTGTGATTGTAGTTTTAAGCTATTGTAGTTAATCGCCAAACACTGAAGCAAAAAGGGGGAAACGGAAATTCTTATTTTAAAACTGGAAACAATACGAAAATTCACACCTTAAAACAAATAGAAGCAACCTTACGAAGACAAAACCAATAAACAACAAAAACAATAAGTCTGCAAATATCGTTTGGGAGGATGGTGCACGTTACTTCTCTAAACCTGAAACAGTACTAAGGTAAAGTTTGAAAATCTTTGCGTATTTCTGAAGTATTCAGACAATAACAATTAGGTATTTCCTGCTATCTTTCTTTTTTAATTACAACGTTTACTATTTTTTTCACCTCTTTTCGTCATAATTTCTGCCCCTTATGTAATTAACAGTTCTTGCACTATACTGAAATAATACTGAATTAAGCATTAAACAACCAGTCCATCTAGATGTGTTGGAGACCCCAGGTGCATGTGGATCTTAACATTGATTCTTTTTACTTACATCAACTGTATCGTCAGTAATATGTCTAACGACATTCTCACTTCCACTGATACTAGCTATTTTAGATCCCTTGGTGACTGTTATTACTCCTAAAGACATGATCGTCCTGTTTGTAGACGGCAGGAGTTCTACTTTTGTCCCCTGTGTAGTACCAGATGGGAATACAACTTTCATTTCCATTTTTGTTTTACCACCAATATATAGTTCATAACTCGTGTCGTATGGACTCTTCAATGCGACATCTAGAGTAAGTTCAGCAGGAGGGGCACTTTCAACTATGAATAAAGACAGAAATATGATACTGTTAAATTGTCATTCATAAAC
This sequence comes from Modiolus philippinarum, assembly GCA_002080025.1. Taxonomy (NCBI): domain Eukaryota; kingdom Metazoa; phylum Mollusca; class Bivalvia; order Mytilida; family Modiolidae; genus Modiolus; species Modiolus philippinarum. The sequence continues at coordinate 54,173 of MJUU01001599.1, forward strand.
AAATTGTTTGCAAGACTAAATTTACTTTGGTATGATATGTTAATAGGTAATAGGCGAATATTTGTTGTGTATGCCAGAAATAATATAAAGGAGCTTTATGGAATCGAAACCTCAAGTGAACTTCAAATGAACCCAAACGACAGTGAACTAAGACAACATGTATTAAAATTATATATGAAACGTAAGCAACTGCTCCAAAATGTAATTAAATGGAAAGAGTTCGCAAATAAGACGAAACTCTTGACTGATAGCTGCATTTCCGGAAAAACAAAAAGAGTAAGACCTTCTGGAACCTTTTGAAGGACCCGAAGGAGAAACACTACCCTAACCAACTTATTGATCCAGCCGATAAGGAAAGAACAATCGATGACGTAAATGACATAGATTCATGTTTGAAAGAACATTTTGGTAAAATCGGTACGGACACAACAATAGAACCTAAATTTCGATCAGATATTATTCGACTTGAATTTTAAAAGACAAAGTTTTAAGGGACGGGGTGAAAATATGGCATCGTGATGTAATTAAAGTAACTTTAAGATCGCTAAAAGATGGTAACGCCCCTGGCATAGATGATATACTAAATGAATTTTTTGAAAGTCTGGTTCGAAATTTGATTTAGACAATTACAGAGGCATTACATTATCTTCTAATGTTTACAAAAACTTTTTCTTTAATGAAAACAATGACATTCTTTGGGAAAGTCAGGGTGCTTTCCGGAAAGATATTGCAGCGGTGAAGCAAGTGGCAAAAGTTTTATTGTAATGAAGTCAAGATTAATACCCCAAGCTTACACAATGGGTTAGATTCATCGATGTGGAATGTCTACATTGTAGATTTATCAGAAGTGAAAACCTGACAAATGTATACAATGTTGCACGATGGCGAGACAATGAAAGGTAGAGAGCTTGGGGTGTAAATCTTAATTTCGTTTAAACTGAAAGTTTTGCCACTTGCTTGACCGCAGCAATAGACGTTTAGAAGACCATGTATATTTGCTCACTTCAAAAATCTTCGAAAAAAAACAACCTATTAGCATTTCCTGATTAATCAAAGGCGTTTGACCGTGTATGGCTAGATGGCCTTTTTAATGTGCTTTGGAATAATGGAATTCAAGGAAAATGCCTCAAGCTTGTCCGGGAAATTTATAAAAATGTTGATTTTGGTCAGTATTAATCTGGCTGGTTTGACCAAGAATACGTAGTCAAATAAAGCTGTGTTCTATCACCATCCTTTTTTCGGTTCTTATGAAGAATGATCTTGTTGGTATGCTCGTGTTCAGACGGCATCACATCTTGTGAATTGCCTTCTCTCGCTGACGACGTTGTCCTCATGGCTAATTCACCAAAGGAATTACAGTTAATGTTTTATCTCTTACGTATTTGCTAAAAAGTGGACTCTCAAATTTAATTGTAATAAATCTAAAATTATGGTTATCGGCAAATCGGAAGTATGCAAGAGTGCATGGAAGTTTGTTGATAATATTTTGAATGAGGTTAATGAATACAAATATCTCGGATACTATTTAAACAGACAGATGAAATCGAATTACCATATTAACAAGTTTCTAAATGTAAAAGCTGACCATCAGTTAAACTATTTGACTCGTGCTTTAAAAGAGCACGGTGACTTTAACCGACTACAATTTGGGGATGCGTTATGGTCTTCGGCAATTCGACCATCACTGACACACGCTTGTGCTCTTTGGCTTCATCTTATAAAACAAAGTAAGGAAGATTTAGAAAGATGGCAATACCATGCAGCCAAAATTATATTGCGAACAAAGCTAAATATTCCGAAATCTGCAATCTTTCTAGAATTGGGATGGGAACCTATATGTGATTATATCGAACGACAAAAAGTATTGTACTTTAAAAGGCTAAATGACCTACCTGACAGCAGACTTTGTAAAGCTATATTCAGAGAAATGTTGTCTCGAAAAATAACGTGTGAGAGGCCGAGGTCTCATCAACCACGGATCAATTCGTCTGAATAATTCCATTTTTTAAAGAAATGAAACTGGCTTGAAGCAATTGTTTGGTAGAAATGTGAGAGATAAGCTCATACCTGATGTTTTAATAAGAATTCTCTTGACTTGTACCAGCAATGTTTCATTAGCCCTGGAAAACAACGCCATCTATGTCGTATTGATGATTTTGCCGATGCATGTCTTTAGAAAATTACTGGCTTGTTAGAAAACTATACCTCTGAAATTCTATCTTTTCCGTATGCACATGTCCAAAAGCGAGGCATGTCCTCTGTGTAATAATCTGAAGGATGATTTACTTTTGAATTGTCCTCACTTAGAGTCCGTTCGTGTCAAGTTTCTCCAAAAAGTGACAGAATTTAATGCTTATTATAGTGCCCCTTTTAATTTCATAGAACTGTCGTCCAATGCAAAGATTCAGTTTTTAATAGGAGACATTGGATATTCTTTTAATAATGATATTTGGTTGTTTTATGATTACTATGGAAATTAGAATGTTTTAATCTTAGGAATGAATTAACTCAATGCTAATAATTTTATGACATTTTTCCAAACTCCATGAACATTTTATTTATATATTCATCTGAATCGCTGTGTGTTTTATTTAAAATGAGAAATTCTAATGTTGACACTGTAAATACTTTTACTAATTTTATTACTATCTTGGTAATGTATATTTTAAATAAGATTGTGTATGTTAATTGATTTTGACGCATCTCAGCTTTACCCTGGCAGATGGTGCCCCGATGTAAAGGGGTAGTTTCTAAATAAAATATATCAAGGGAAAGATACTTAAAAATAGAAATATATTTCAATAGTTAAACTGTAATAGTAAAACTGGACCATTTGACCATTCTGTTCGGTAATCTGGCTATAACTAGGAAAAAGAAGGGAAACGGGGAATGTGTCAAACAGACAACGACCCAAAGGGGAGTAATAACACAAAGCCACCATAAGATCTTCAATGAATGGTGAGGAAACCCCACACCCAACGACAGGTCGGAGTTGGCCCCTAAATAAAGAGTAATCAAGTTCAGAAAGTCTAGAAAACAGACAAGACACACAATGGCTTAATAAATTTCCTGACTTAGGACAGGCGCAAACCTGCTGCGGCGGGGTTAAACTAGTTTTATTGGGCCCAAACCTTCCCCCTACAGCCAATGTGATAAATAAAGAAACAATCGTAACAACAGTAAAATTCAGTTGGCAACAGGACTGAGTCAATTGTGAGAAATGAAACTGAGAGAACTAAATATACGGACATAAACATGAAATTACAAGAGACTACTAGCAGTTCACTGACATGCCAGCTCCAGACCCATTACCAACTGACAAATTAAGTTATGTACCCTCAGTATACAGCTTCCATCAAGATCCCTTCCTGTCAGGAGTTTAGCATAATGATTTCATGTATATACCGGAATACACAACCCGTGTCCATGCAATACTGATTTTAGAAATTTAGAATGTGTTTAGTTTAAATGCAAAGACCCTATCAAAAAATCAATGTTAATACCAAAGAAGGCCATACGTAATGACTTGACGACAATATCGTAATTATAACCCTTATGAATTAGACGATTTAAAGGTTTTATAAGTTTGTTAGGNCAGCCTTGATTAGATGTTTACAGGTTGCATTGTATTTATGAACTAAGTCTTTATATCGATGATAAAATTTAGTAAAGGTTTTAACTAGTTTATGATAACGAAAACCTTGATGTAATAGTTTTTCAGTTATGAAAATATTCTTGATGTAATAGTTTTTCAGTTATGAAAAGAAAACCCTATTTCCAGATATCAACTGGAGAGATATGTATGACCCTAAACAGGGAGCAACAGACAGAGAAGTACAATAAACACCAGGAGACTTATGAATGGAGCATTAACTAAACAGAGGTCCACGATAAAGAAAGTCGGAAAGGAAGATGCTTAACCTTTTACTTCTTTAACAACCAATCCTAGATAAAAAAAAAGAAGTAACGTGTCTGGACCATGAAAATGTTTACAATACCTGATCACTGCAAGTATTGTCGCAAATACTCAAAAGCAAGCCAAGAACAAATAAAAATATGCATAAATCGTTTGACAACAGACGAATGAAATACCTATCAAAAACACATAACTAAAACGGAGGACTTTTTACTGAGACAGATATCCATTTTAGCGAAAAAATGGCGTTTTAGCAACAACAAGTGACCTTTTGCAAAATATTAAGCGAATCAATCAAATCAAATAAAGGTTGAAAATGTAGTTAAGTTTAGTATAGAAGATTATCATCTCGACGATTAGTGTCTTTCCAGTTCAGAAAAAAAATATTGAGGAGGCCAAAAATCACAACATATGGAAAAGCTGTCAGAGAACAAATAATACAAAACAATCTTAAGTTAGCCCTAAAATCAAGAAAATGGACAAAGCTTTGCAGGGCGGCGATACTCCCCAGTTTTATCAAATTTCTTTACTTTCAATTGTAGATTAAAAAAAAAAGAAAAAATATAGGAAACAAAAAAAGATATTCTGAAGAGGAAACTGAGACTACAAGTACGAAAAACGAACAGGAAATAACATAGAGAACTGACATTTCACAATGCACAAGAATAATCTGACAAGCTAAATGAAACCACAATATTAGATAAAAAATTGAAAAAAGAAAAGATAACATGAAACGCCTACAATTACTCAAAACCTTAACCACATGCAACAATTTACCAGAGAACTCCACAACAAAAACACAAATTAAGGACAAGCAGTCTAAGAAACGTAAACAACGATACTCGGAAGATCTGCATTAGAAATAGCCAGCAGAAGAGTTACACTGGTTTTGGGAAACCCAAAATTTTCCCGCCCCTCTCTATCTTTTTCTTTATATACATGCGAAAAAACCCATTACTACTAACTACAAGACAATGACGGGTAAGAAGATCCGCCAAATAAAAATAGTACAGCTAAGTACATGGGAGAGAGACAGTCACTGAAATATATAAACACATTAAAACAGTAAGTCCTGATGGAATTTAAACCAGCAACCTGCTTAAAATATTTCAGAAAGCAGTAGATAAATTAGCCCTGTGACCAACTGACTGGTTCAGAAAAAATATAGCTTTGATATTCAAAAGTTAATGGAAATAACAAGCCATGAAATTAAATTGCATAATATGTAAATATCAAAATACCGAAGTTACTGAACCAATAGAACTTATAATTTCCAAACATTTGATAAAAAGAACCAAACACTAACAGACCGTTGCTGTCGTCATTAGTTATTCGTATACAATCTAACTCCGACTTTATTAAAAACTATGACACGACCATCCGAACAGGTATTGCAATCATATCATATTTTTCCAAGGCTTCCGAGCAGTGTCTCACGATAAAATACTGAATATTGAAACTGAGATATGGAAAAATTCACATTTTCTCTACGTCTCAAGAGTCATCATAAATTACAAGACGTTCTCACAAAATTGGAATTCCGATATTTTGCTTTAGAATTATTGTATTGTCAACAGATGAAGAAAAATATTGGCAAAAAGCTGTAACTTACTAGTCCCTTGATGCAAAAACGTAATTAAATAAAGGAGGACTCTTTCTACTAACTTGAAAAGATCGTACATTTTTTCCCTTTAAGTGCATGATTATATTGATTTTGTCTTTTCCGTCTGTCGTCCGTCCGTTAGTCACAAAGTTTGTGGACGCCAATTCTCCTACATCTTTTATCGGATTTCAACCAAACTTCACAGGATTGTTGACCATCAAGCGCAGTTGTGCATATTGTCACTCCCGGATTGATGGGCCAATTTCTGGGGAGTTTTGCCCCTTTTTGACTTAGAATTTTGCTAAATTAGGTTTGTGGACATTAATTCTCCCACATCTTTCAAATGATTTCAACTTAACTTCACAGGATTTTTGTCCATCATGCTTTAGTTGTGCATATTGTCTAGCTGGATTGAATGGCCACCTGGTGGCAACATAAAACTTACTTGTGTTTTATCACTGAAAGAACATTACGTACTGGGGGAGACATTCGTTTTTGTATAAAAAAAAATAACACTTCTAGTTTTTATTTGATCTTAGTACACCTCAGTAGCTAAGTGCAAACATGTCGTTTTAAGACTTTCCTTTACAATCTAATTTGACAATTAACCCCTTCGAAAATAAATACTTGGGAACATGGATTGTTGATATCTCAGGGAAAAGGGTTATTTGTTGATACGTCCCTCATCTAATGTTATTCTTCATAGATAGAAACCCATAATGTCTCTCTCTCTATCATATTTCTTTATAGTAAACATGCCAATAAACCCTTTACTACTAACTACAAGACAATGACGGGAAAGAAGTTCATCTGCCAAATAAAAATAGTACAGCAAAATACAAAAATGGGAGGGATCGAGATAGTCACTGAAAAATATAAACACATCAAAACAGTAAGTTCTGAAGGAAATTAAACCAGCAACCTTTATTTCATAAAGCAGTACATAAATTAACTCTGTGATCAATAGACTGGTTCAGAGAAAATATAGCCTTGATATTCAAAGTTTAATGGAAATAGCAAGCCGTGAAATTAAATTCCATTATAGGTAAACTTATAGAAATTATAATTTGCAAACGTATGTTGAAAAATATGAAAAGAACAAACACTGACAGACCACTGCTGTCGTATACAATCTAACCCCGACTTTATCAAAAACTATGACACGACAATCCAAACAGGTTGCAATATCACATTTTCAAGGCTTTCGGGTAGTGTCTAACGATAAAATACTGGAAATTTAAAGATATGGAAAAATTGCACTTTCTCTAAGTCTCAAGAGTCATCATAAATTACAAGACGTTCTCACAAAATTGGCATTCCGAGCGAAGAAATTGGTATTTTGCTTTACAATTATTGTATTGTCAACAGATGAAGAAAAAGATTGGCAAAAAGCTGTAACTTACTAGTCCCTTGATGCAAAAACGTAATTAAATAAAGGAGGACTCTTTCTACTAACTTGAAAATCATATACAGGTGAAATAAAGTACACATGTGAAGCTTATCAAATTTTAAGTTTTTAAAACGCTAATGAGTTCAAACGGTCAGAACTATCTATGAATTTGAAATTGATAAAGAAAATTAAGTGATTGTATTGTTTTTGTCTTTTCCGTCTGTCGTCCGTCCGTCTGTCACAAAGTTTGTGGACACCAATTCTCCTACATCTTTCATCGGATTTCAACCAAACTTCACAGGATTGTTGACCATCATGCGTAGTTGTGCATATCGTCTTGCCGGATTGATCGGCTAATTTTTGTTGGGTTTGTGCCCCTTTTTGACTTAGAAATTTGCTAAATTAAATTTGTGGACATCAATTCTCCTACATCTTTTATTTGATTTCAACCAAACTTCAACGGATTGATGACCATCATGTGTAGTTGTGCATATTGTCATTCCGGGATTGATGGGCCATTTTGGGGGGAGTTATACCCCTTTTTGACTTAGAATTTTGCTAAATTAAGTTTGTGGACATTAATTCTCCCACAGCTTTCAAATGATTTCAACTTGACTTCACAGGATTGTTGTCCATCATGCTTTAGTTGTGCATATTGTCTAGCTGGATTGAATGGCCACCTGGTGGCAATATAAAACTTACTTGTGTTTTATCACTGAAAGAACATTACGTACTGGGGGAGACATTCGTTTTTGTATAAAAAAAACACTTCTAGTTTTTATTTGATATTAGTACACCTCAGTAGCTAAGTGAAAACATGTCGTTTTAAGACTTTTCTTTAAAATCTAATTTGACAATTAACCCCTCAAAAATATTTGGGAACATGGATTGTTGATATCTCAGGGAAAAAGGTTATTTGTTGATATGTCCCTCATCTAATGCTATTCTTCATAGATAGAAACCCATAATGTCTCTCTCTCTCTCTATCATATTTCTTTATAGTAAACATGCGAATCAAACCCTTTACTCCTAACTACAAGACAATGACGGGAAAGAAGATCATCTGCCAAATAAAAATAGTACAGCAAAATACAAAAATGGGAGGGATCGAGATAGTCACTGAAAAATATAAACACATCAAAACAGTAAGTCGTGATGGAATTTAAACCAGCAACCTGTTATAATTATTTCATAAAGCAGTACATAAATTAGCTCTGTGACCAATAGACTGGTTCAGAGAAAATAAAGCCTTGATATTCAAAGTTTAATGGAAATAGCAAGCCGTGAAATTACATTGCATAATAGGTAATTATAAATTAATAGAAATTATAATTTGCAAACGTATTTGTTGAAAAATATGAAAAGAACAAACACTGACAGACGACTGCTGTCGCATACAGTCTAACCCCGATTTTATTAAAAACTATGACACGACCATCCAAACAGGTTGTTATATTACATTTACAAGGCTTCCGGGTAGTGTCTCACGATAAAATACTGGAAATTGAAAGATATGGAAAAATTGCACTTTCTCTAAGTCTCAAGAGTCATCATAAATTACAAGACGTTCTCACAAAATTGGAATTCCGAGCGAAGAAATTGGTATTTTGCTTTACAATTATTGTATTGTCAACAGATGAAGAAAAAGATTGGCAAAAAGCTGTAACTTACTAGTCCCTTGATGCAAAAACGTAATTAAATAAAGGAGGACTCTTTCTACTAACTTGAAAATCAAATACAGGTGAAATAAAGTACACATGTGAAGCTTATCAAATTTTAAGTTTTTAAAACGCTGATGAGTTCAAACGGTCAGAACTATCTATGAATTTGAAATTGATAAAGAAAATTAAGTGATTATATTGTTTTTGTCTTTTCCGTCTGTCGTCCGTCCGTTTGTCACAAAGTTTGTGGACGCCAATTTTCCTACATCTTTCATCGGATTTCAACCAAACTTCACAGGATTGTTGACCATCATGCGTAGTTGTGCATATCGTCTTGCCGGATTGATCGGCTAATTTTTGTTGGGTTTGTGCCCCTTTTTGACTTAGAAATTTGCAAAATTAAATGTGTGGACGCCAATTCTCCTACATCTTTTATTTGATTTCAACCAAACTTCACCGGATTGATGACCATCAAGCGTGGTTATGCATATTGTCACTCCCGGATTGATGGGCCATTTTAGGGGGGAGTTATGCCCCCTTTTGACTTAGAATTTTGCTAAATTAAGTTTGTGAACATTAATTCTTCCACAGCTTTCAAATGATTTCAACTTAACTTCACAGGATTGTTGTCTATCATGCTTTAGTTGTGCATATTGTCTAGCTGGATTGAATGGCCACCTGGTGGCAACATAAAACTTACTTGTGTTTTATCACTGAAAGAACATTACGTACTGGGGGAGACATTCGTTTTTGTATAAAAAAACACTTCTAGTTTTTATTTGATCTTAGTACACCTCAGTAGCTAAGTGCAAACATGTCGTTTTAAGACTTTCCTTTACAATTTAATTTGACAATTAACCCCTTCGAAAATACTTGGGAACATGGATTGTTGATATCTCAGGGAAAAGGGTTATTTGTTGATACGTCCCTCATCTAATGTTATTCTTCATAGATAGAAACCCATAATGTCTCTCTCTCTATCATATTTTTTTTATAGTAAACATGCGAATCAAACCCTTTACTACTAACTACAAGACAATGACGGGAAAGAAGATAATCTGCCAAATAAAAATAGTACAGCAAAATACAAAAATGGGAGGGATCGAGATCAGGTTTGGGGTAATGGTAATGGGTAATCGTAATCGATTGTAATCCATTACAAAATGTTTAGTAATCGAAAGTAATCTGTAATCGATCTGATTTTCGATTACTTGTAATCGTAATCTAATCGATTACAGCTGCTGAAACCCCTGTAATTATCGATTACTTTTCGATTACATTTCAATTACATTTTTTTTTATTTAAAGCAATATCTGCATAGATTTTCAGTTAGGTTTATGGTATCAGAAATGCATCATGTGATATAATGCTGAATATTATTATGCTTCAGTTCATTTCACACAAACCTGAGAGCCATTGATCTATTGCAAAATGTGTTGTAAAAGTTGCTTCAATTGTATATATCTTACTATCTCTTCAGGATTTAAATATCCAACAGCTATTTTCATCATTTTAATCCCTCTCTCTCTCTCTCATAGAATCTTCCTAAAATTTGTGAAATAAATTTTAAGACTTAAAGTCTAGTCAGTAATCTCAGTATAGAACAGATCTTCTTAATGTGTGGTCATGTCTTGGACAGATCACTATGAAATACCACCAGATTTGCCTTCAGATGGAGCAATCAAGATCAAGTGCATACATTGTAATATATTAATATCTGGCAGTTTTGCAACCACCTCAAATTTTACTACACACTCAAAAAAAATTGTGCAAATCTGTCCAATACATTTGGATAGCTGAACATATTTTTTTCTCACAGACTAACCCCTTGTCTGACTGTGATGTATTAAATTAAAATTTATGCATTTTAGCTCTTAACATGTTTAACAAAATCAAATATTTCAAAGAATGAAAAATAATATAATCATGATGAATATATAGAGTAGATGGTACAGCAATTCAACAATTTGTATGATTATGATGATATTAAAATTCTAAAGCAATCAATCATTTTATCAGACCTTTTGTTTAAATTTAGCTTCTTACTTTTAATGATTTATAACATGATTTACAATTTAGGCATAAGGTTAAATGTACCTGTTGACAAGATGTTTACACAAGAATATAACTGTTAATTGCAATTTCACCCAAGGCAGTAATCCACACCTGTCAGATTATTATAATTAAACACAAATTTAAGCGTTATGAAAACAATTTATTGATTGTCAATTTCATTAAATGAACTAGTAGTAAAATTTTCATATTTTTCATCTTTAAATGATAATAAGAAATTTTTTTGCCAAATTTTTTTTTATTTCCCTTTTTGTGAGAAAACATAGAAATGAACAATTATCCCACCACCAAGGGTCTGAAAAAGAGCAGCCAAAAAAATCATGCCCAGTCTATATCAAGAAAATCATTAAATTATTGAAAAAATGAACAGAAGAAAAAAAGATACTAATGAAGAATTAGTTCACATGTTTCTCTTGAGCTTTGTCTCCTCTTTCGATAGTGGAAAATGCGATGACACATTTCACAAAATGATGATAATTAAATGTAACAGTATTGCAGATACCTAACCTTTCACAAATATACCACTTAAGGTTCAATTTTTGACAATTCAATGTACAAATGTTCATGTATCTCAATCTTTATATGTTTTGCCATGTGTCATGTATAATATAATATGCCTTTTTAAAGAAATGTAATCGAAAGTAATCGAAAGTAATTGTCGATTACTTCTCCGAAAGTAATCGATTGTAATCGATTACATGTGAGATACATGTGTAATCGATTAATAATCGATTACACAAAAATATGCCATGTAATCGATTAATAATCGATTACATTTCAAAGAAATCGTGCCCATCCCTGATCGAGATAGTCACTGAAAAATATAAACACATCAAAACAGTAAGTTCTGAAGGAAATTAAACCAGCAACCTTTATTTCATAAAGCAGTACATACAATAGACTGGTTCAGAGAAAATATAGCCTTGATATTCAAAGTTTAATGGAAATAGCAAGCCGTGAAATTAAATTCCATTATAGGTAAACTAATAGAAATTATAATTTGCAAACGTATGTTGAAAAATATGAAAAGAACAAACACTGACAGACCACTGCCGTCGTATACAATCTAACCCCGACTTTATTAAAAACTATGACACGACCATCCAAACAGGTTGCAATATCACATTTTCAAGGCTTCCGGGTAGTGTCTAACGATAAAATACTGGAAATTGAAAGATATGGAAAAATTGCACTTTCTCTAAGTCTCAAGAGTCATCATAAATTACAAGACGTTCTCACAAAATTGGAATTCCGAGCGAAGAAATTGGTATTTTGCTTTACAATTATTGTATTGTCAACAGATGAAGAAAAAGATTGGCAAAAAGCTGCAACTTACTAGTCCCTTGATGCAAAAACGTAATTAAATAAAGGAGGACTCTTTCTACTAACTTGAAAATAATATACAGGTGAAATAAAGTACACATGTGAAGCTTATCAAATTTTAAGTTTTTAAAACGCTAATGAGTTCAAACGGTCAGAACTATCTATGAATTTGAAATTGATAAAGAAAATTAAGTGATTATATTGTTTTTGTCTTTTCCGTCTGTCGTCCGTCCGTTTGTCACAAAGTTTGTGGACGCCAATTTTCCTACATCTTTCATCGGATTTCAACCAAACTTCACAGGATTGTTGACCATCATGCGTGGTTGTGCATATCGTCTTGCCGGATTGATCGGCTAATTTTTGTTGGGTTTGTGCCACTTTTTGACTAAGAAATTTGCAAAATTAAATTTGTGGACACCAATTCTCCTACATCTTTTATTTGATTTCAACCAAACTTCAGCGGATTGATGACTATCAAGCGTAGTTATGCATATTGTCACTCCCGGATTGATGGGCCATTTTAGGGGGAAGTTATGCCCCTTTTTGACTTAGAATTTTGCTAAATTAAGTTTGTGAACATTAATTCTTCCACAGCTTTCAAATGATTTCAACTTAACTTCACAGGATTGTTGTCTATCATGCTTTAGTTGTGCATATTGTCTAGCTGGATTGAATGGCCACCTGGTGGCAACATAAAACTTACTTGTGTTTTATCACTGAAAGAACATTACGTACTGGGGGAGACATTCGTTTTTTGCACAAAAAAAACACTTCTAGTTTTTATTTGATCTTAGTATACCTCAGTAGCTAAGTGCAAACATGTCGTTTTAAGACTTTTCTTTACAATCTAATTTGACAATTAACCCCTCCGAAAATACTAGGGAACATGGATTGTTGATATGTCAGGGAAAAAAGGCTATCTGTTGTCCCTCATCTATTGTTATTCACAGATGCATACACGGTAAAATCATATAATATTTTCTTCCTTTCCAAACTGTCTCTCAAAATCCTGATCTAAACAAACATCTCTGTCATTTTACTTCACAAATGCACATACATGTATCATATATATTGGAATAGAATATTAGCTACTGCACATCATAAAAATGGGCAGAAACCAATATGTATTTTTGTAACACCTGAATACCGACAATCATCAAAATTGATTTTTCTTAAAACGATCTACGTTTGTATTTGATTCTGCGTGCTATGTAAATATTTATACATTTCAAATATTGACAATTTTGAAAATTTTATTGGATTTATTGAACCACTAGTGGAATATCTTCAAAATAAGTAAATAGGTATTATATCACGGATGTTCAGCTACTTACAATCGGATGGAATTTGACTTGTTCAAAGATATTTTATATAATCTTTTTTTATATATTCATACACTAATCATTGAAAACTTAAAGACAATTGATTTCTTAGTATAATCTTTAAAAATACGTATCATTTTATTTTAATGATACAAAGTCAAACTAAACGTATTATGGAGTAAATAATTCCAACTCTTTCGGGCTACCTTGTCATTGGGGTATAACAAATTTTGTGTCCTTATTTCATGTGTCTGGAGTTCAGTTTTTTTTTTTAATACTGCCTGCTGTAATCATAGTCGAAGCATAGGTAATCTTCAAAACCGGTTCAAAATAAACTTTCATGATGTCTAGTTAACATATCCCAGTTGTTCATCTAGCTTACATTTGACTATCTATTCTACTGATTTATGAGGTTCCCCAAGCCAAAATACCTTATTTGTAGTGCGTCCTACACGTACGTACCATGAAATCCATCAATTTGTACTTTTTTTTATATTAGTCCGTATTGTTGCTCTTGTCCCCATGTTTTTGAACTCGATATGTTATACGGATTTTACTTACTGGTCTTTCCCTTTGATCGATTCGGACTTTTGTTGACACTTTATTTCCTAGAACTTACCAAAGGGCACCGTATTTTCACTGCAATACTTTTTTGTGAAAATCTTTCAGTTGAGTTGACTTTAAATTCGTTATATATATTATTCTTTATTGATAGCATAGATGACTTTTTTGTATTTTAATATTCGTTACTTCCCTTTCATTATTCCGTTTTCAATATGCCACAGAAATGTTCTTTTGGTCTCGCTTGTCGCCATCGTACTTACAGTTACCGTATGATCATGAACTTCCCACCATTGAGTGTTTTAGATGTATATCACTTTGATTCATTATGATAGAGTATTTGAATGAGTAGCCTGCTTTTGTTTCAGCTTCACATGCTACCAAGGTAGAAATCTTACCAATTGTATATTCAGAGGAATTTACATTTCGTAAAGTATTGGCATTTTTGTTGTTGTCAACGTAGAACTAAAGTAAGCGAAATAAATAGTTCTGATTTTCCGTTGTTTGGAAAATATTTTCTGTAATTGTGAAATTGTCTCCTAGTCACATCGTATTCAGCAACATATAAGCTGCTATCAGCACCAATAGCAATTCATTTTCTCAAGAATGATATTAAGTGTGTTAAAAAAAAGAAAAAAAAAAACTGTAGCGAATTCAGGACTGATTCACAAAAACGATAATTAAGAGAAACGTACTAAATCATAAATTCTTCAGTTTGTGTATTTTATATCACTGATCTTTGTACTAGAAATTCTAGAACTTGACCATGTCTAAAAAAATATGCAATCTCCTTATATCTTGGTCAATAGATATCCATATTGTCAATTCTGAGATCTAAATAGAAATATTAACTAGATTTGCTATTGTGACATGAATCTAATTCCTATGGAAGATATATACTAAAAGCATTTTAATTATTTAATAATACCATTATATCATTAATGTTAGATAAAATGATAAAGCAAATACCGGTAAGATGATCTCGATAATATAATATCCTAAAACTCTTAACTCAGTTGGTCCTTAACGTTAGACGCATATAACTTATTTTTCCAAGACCTGCATAACCATTAAAATGGTCATCCTTAGATTTCCAAGTTTGTTGCTGTTTTAGACGTTGTATCAGCTGAAGCAGAACTCATTACTATATGTAAATTATATGTGGTAAGTAAGTTACAGCTCATCCAAAACCTTATACGGACAAAATATACATATGAAATTATAAAAAGAAGACACCCAAAAAAATTTAAAAAGTGTTATAATGCATAAATCTATGATATGACTTGTGGATAGTTTTTCATGGTCAACTGTTATTACGTACGCGATAGCTTTGACGACTGGATATATAAACAAAAAAATACTCATGTAATCTTGCAGTAAATTTTAGCTCTAAAGATTGCAGAAGTATACAAAGATTAAGAAACAATATAAATCAGATATCAACCGAATTTATCAAAACACCAGTGCGCAAATAAGTAAGTAACAATTCAGCAATACCAATGTGAGGGACCCGATCTAATTTACATAGAGTAATGAGTTCTGCTTCAGTCGATGCTACTGGCCGACTTGAACTTCCAACAGACTAGTTGGTCAGTTTTGAAGGCTAACAATGTGTTTTTTTCCATCACTTTGTTTTCAGTGTTAGTTACAAGAGAAAGTGTTCCATTTTCGTCAGACAATATCAAACTTTATCCTTCAACTGTATAAGCTTACACCCCAATTTATATCCATTTTATTCTTATTCCGCGTAACCGAGATTTTATAATATGGATACAATTATATAGTATTGTTATTTATTGAAAAACATTTTTTTCTCTTATTTTTTACAAGCATATAAAGTATTGTTTGTCATTTTGATTGCACAAATATGATCATTGATTTCCTATTCTATTCTTCTCGTGGGCACCTAACCGTAAAATTTCAACTCAAGTCCCATCAAAGATAGGAATAAAACCAATAATTCTAATTCTCAAAATATCGTAAAAATCATATTGGACTCACCATTATTCGTCATCCAAAATACAAACACCAGCAGACAAAGCGAGATGTACTGTCCCGCCATTTTCTCCATCCCTGGACGAGCTGCTGCTCCAGTCAGCTTACCTGTATAAAAAAAAAATACCCGTTGTTTAGCAACTGGTGAATAAATAGTCAAAGACATACGACATATATTGAAAATTTTAACATGAATAATACATAAAATAAGTGAAAAGATGGAAATTCTAAATCAATATTGTCGAGGTGTGAAACAATATTGTTACGTTTCAGAATCGATTTTTACTCTGAATACATATTCTTTTAGATTTCATTTTAAAATCTATTACTGATGTAAAAATCCATAGGTCGGGTTCATTCTGCAACATGCAATAGTCTACAATAGTCTTATAATATATCAGGCGAGGAATATAATATATTCATCAAATGATGAAGAATTTAAAATGGGTGGGCTGGTAGATAATTATGGTTGATGCAGAATGAGCAACACAGCGCGAACAAATTATTTTGTCTCGTCATTTTTCAAAATAGATCTAATTAAGATATACTGTATGCAGTGTTATACAAAACACTAAACTGCAACTCAATACTCACGAGGGATAACAGTTATGCGCAAGTGACAAGTCTTTGGGCTTGTTGTTTCTGTTTAGAATCTGTTTAGTGTACAGTGCACTTACCGGAACGATAACACTGGCACTGTCGGGAGGCAATAGTAAAGGGCTTCACTGCCTGGAATTGTCGAAGTGATTCCACTAAATGAACTTTTCTTGCACTGATAGTCAGTTAGTCTTGTTCATAAGATGTTGGTCGATTTGGTATACTGTGCCTTGTCTCAAGTCTTCTGGTTTTACTTCTAGTGCGATAGTCGGATTCAGTAACTCAACCATCTTCTTGTCTCGGGAAATGAAGTAAACATTATCTAGGAATTGTGTTTTTCATAATTTTCATCCAAAAAAAATTGCTACAAAGATTTGATTTTTTTAAGATCCCGTCTTATTTGTCGAGTTGTTTGTGATTTTGAGATTAAGATGTGCTTGCAGTAGCGGTAATGTTGCGAATTCTTGGTGTTTTCTACTTGAACTTTGGTTGAAATGATTCAAGTCCGCCTTTTTATTTGTTCGTCACTATTTTGTTCGTTTACAATATTGTTTTTGTCTTTGGCAATCAGTGTTCACATCGATCTCCTATAACAAAACAATATTATTCACACCATTCGAATAAGGATATTTCCCTGACTGTTTTTGTTGATAATTCTCTGTTGTATCCTTACAGTATATTTCAAGGCACAGGTTCCATCGTATTTAGTCACAATACAACTATTCTCTCGTAAACTGGGGTTATCTCTAACTTAACTTTTTGTTGGTTTTTTAAGATGGAGGCATATTTACCTCAATGTCTCCATTGATATAAAATTTTCAGAAAGGAAACTGACTTCAATATAAGGACTATTGGGAGGGAAATAAAACTGCCCAAAATGTCCGCAATGAAGAGACATATTCAAAAAGATTTAGATTGACTACTATGCCTGTGCTAATGACACTTATACAGATATATTATTGCTTGCAATGATTGCACTTATCAACCGCTATTTAAAAATGGAATTGACTGAAATGTTTCCCCCAACAAGACATATTTAGGAATGAAATTAAATACAATATCAATGTCTTATAAGACATATCTAAAAATGAAACTGACCGCAGTGTATGTCCTAATGAGACATCGTTTGAAAAAAAACAATGGAAAGCAATATCTACCCGAATGAGACGTACTAAGACATGAAACTGATTGTAATCTCAGCAGTGACCGACTATACTGGTGCCAGGGACATATGAAATGACATTGATTACAATATCTGTATTACGAGGTATGAGTAAAGCTCATTTTTTCATGGGAGTTCACACTATGAGTGTTTTAGTTCTTAATGTCATCTTTTTATTTCCGTGCATTGTAGCTGTCTGACGTCTATGGCACGCCATTTTTATATTTATTCCATTTTCAAGATATCTTATTCAATATATAAGATATCTTATAAACTAAATGAGATATCTTATAAACTAATAGAGATATCTTAATTATTAAATAAGATATCTGATATTAAATAAGACATCTGATATATTAAATAAGATATCTTATTAAACTGTTATTAAAGATATCTGATAAAATATATAAGATATCTCATTTAATAATTAAGATATCTTATTTGGATAAAAAGATATCTTATTAACTAAATAAGATATCTTATTAACTAATTTAGATATCTTTTATAGAATTTCTTATAAAGATATCTTGGAAACTAATAGAGATATCTTATAAATTTAATAAGATATCTGATATATTAAATAAGATATCTTATATACTAAATAAGATATGTTATTAACTTCAATTTGAATAAGATATCTGATATATTAAATAAGATATCTTATAAAGTTTATAAGATATCTAATAAACGAATCGAGATATCTTATTTACTAAATAAGATATCTTATTAAACTGGTTATAAAGATATCTTATTAAATATGTTAGATATCTAATTTTATAATTAAGATATCTTATTTAATTAAAAAGATATCTTATAAAATAATTAAGATATCTTATAAATTAAATAAGATATCTGATATATTAAATAAGATATCTTATATATACTAAATAAGATATCTTATAAATTTAATAAGATATCTTATTAACTTCAATTTAAATAAAATATCTTATAAACTATTAAAGATATCTTATATATTAAATAAGATATCTTGAAAGTGGAATAAATATAAAAACGGCGTGCCATACACGTCCTTGTTTTGTCTTTGTTTTTCTCCGTTACCATTTTTGCCACGTCTTTGGACTTTGATGTTTGTTGTCATCGCTTCCCTTGTTCCTTCGGCATTCTACTGCCGTTGTTTTGAAGGCCTTGTGGTGACTTCAAGATCGAAAACAGCAATAAAAGCGTTGCTCCATTTCTTTGTTTTACCATGTTTTTGCAGAGACTAAATCTCATTTGACTGTACTGTCCAAACTGATGAAACATACTCAGAAATAAAATTGGATACAATGTCCGCAAGGATAATACACATCAAAATGTAAAACTGACTACAATGTCTATACTTATGGCATATTCAGGCATTTATGACACGTATTTAGAAATGAAATTGAATGAGATATATGCATTGACTGTTTTTTTTTTACTTTTTCTATTGTACGTATTTTCCATAGAAAGGTTGACCACCCACTTGCTCAGGCCAGCTTTCACTTCTGTTCAGTTAATAATTCAGTGATCTCTTACGAAAGTCCTATTTCTGTCTAGTTACAGTAAAAGTTCAGTATATTATATATAGTCAATATATTGCCGTGATAGTTTTGACATCTTATTCTGAAAGTGCGTTTATTATTGGTTAGTTCTTGGATGTATTGAATATGTGTAAAAATTTAGCATTGGTTTGGCTTTACCTATATTGTTTTCGTTCCTTGTTAGTCTACGAACTTCGACTGGGAGCATTGCATTTGCGCCAATTTTTGAAAAGGTGTGGTATTTCATTTGCGCCACAACCTTTCATTTCATTTGCGCCACAACCTTGCATTTCATTTGCGCCATTTCTCAGGTAAAAATTTACAGGTAGATTTTCGGTAATATGAAGTTGAAACAATAAGATACTATATTTTAGTATTTGACATCATATTAGCTATAATGGACTTCTGTAAATATATAATACTGGAAAATATTTAGTCTATTAATTCTATTAATTAATATAAAATGTTTAGTATTAATTATCTAAGATATGTAAAATTTTCGCTTCACTGGTTCGTTTTAGATAATATTATTTGTATCCAGAACAAACAGGTTAAGCAGAAAGGGGGGGGTCGTTTCATATTAACAAATTCTACTCATAATGACATTTAACTCCGAAGTGATATTTTCATTGGCTGTGTTGTTTCATTCATATTCACTATATGTTTTTGGTACTCTTGAACCTATAAACATGATTGATTGTACATTGTTACGAATTTGGGATACTGCTCTTATAGTAAAATATTAGTTAAGCGTTTCTGTAAAATATTTTCCTCGAAATCCTACTTCAACTGGTGAGTAAGTAAAACAGGTAATGCTGGCAAACAGAAGAGAAAAATAAATATAATTTTAAACTTCAAGTCATTTAACATTTATGTATATTTTGCGCTAATGCAAAGTTTTTATTTTGGCGCAAATCTTCTTTTTTGGTTTTGGATTCAAGTTGAATAAAAATCAAATTGCGGTAACTTTCCAAAAGTTCTCAAAATCCCGTGACTTATTTTGGGGCATTTTACCTAGCAATCATTAGTGTGTTTCCATTAGAAGAAACGTATTCAATAAATGGAGTGAAAGATATTTCACTCCGTTTGTAAATTTTCTACAACTTGTTAGTAGAAAAAAATCCAATCAATTTTTTAAATTCTGGAAATTCTCAAGACGACCTAATTTCTAAGAATTTTACCTTAGCCTAACCATTGAATAAAATTTTGAGTTAACTAAAAAAAGTCCTAATAGCAGAATTCAAAAATTTTAGATTCCATTTTAGGCCAATTCTTTTTCTATTGCTTAGAAAACTACCTAGCAAAAGCACTTTTATATTTGGTCACATTCACTCAGCAGCTAGGTTGCCTTTTTTTTTAAATCCGATTCAGGTAAATTTTCCGAACTTTTTAAAACCAGTTATTTGTGGAGTTTTACCTTACAACCGTGAGAGACATAATTATTGTGTTATTCAAACTGGTTGTGACTGTTGATAATTGCATTTCAAAAACGTTTAGTAACCAGGATCTCTCCGCTGTCTGGTAGGGTTTGTGGAGATGAACAGTCGTTTTCGACATTGCCCTAGTTCAGTTAATTACTTCAGTTTTATTTTATTAGTTTTTTTGTGTTTTGGTTTATTTTGTTTTATTTTTGTTTTTGTTTTGTTTTGTTTTTTTTGTTTTTTTGTTTTTTATTTTTGTTTTTGTTTTGTGTTCTTTGGTTTTGTTTTGGTTTTTGGGGGGGGGCTGTTTTTGTTTTGTTTTGTTTGTTTGTTTGTTTGTTTGTTTTGTTTTGTTTTGTTTTGTTTTGTTTTTGTTTTTGTTTTTGTTTTTGTTTTTGTTTTTGTTTTGTTTTGGTTTGGTTTTTTTACTTGGATCTTGTTTCTATCCATTTTCTTCTTTTTAGACTTTTTATTATCATATTTATTTTCAGGGGATCTTTCATGTGTTAGTGTATGTTTTTCCGTTGTTTTTTTATATGTTTTTTCCTTTCTCTTAAACCGGGTTAAGGTAAGGTGTTGATTCTTTGGTCTAGTTCTTTTTTTAATTTTTGTTTTTTCAGTTTTATTTTTGTTTTTTTGTTTGTTGTTGTTGTTTCTTGTTGTTTTGTTTTTATTTCTTTTTGTCTGTTTGCTTTTGTTTTTGTTTTGTTATTTTTTTTAATTTTTTTTTACTTTTTTTCATTTTTGATTTTTGTTTTTGATTTTTGTTTTTTTTTTTATTCCGGATACAAAGCAGTAGTTTCCGATATGTTTTTGTTTTACGTTGTTACAGTGAATGAGTGAAACGTCATTGAAATTTGTGTACACAACCGGAAGTAATCGTGATGGAAGACGAACCTGTTCCAAAAGGTGAAAAACATATAAAACTTGCCATTTCTACATTATATGTCACTGGATGTAGTCTTACATTCCCATAAAAATGACTTTTCAACGACATTCAACTTTTATGCTCTAACATAACGCGATGTCTGTTATTTAGTGATCATAAACCACACCATACGTTGGCGAGAAATAGTGCACGTCATCATAAATATATACTTAACGCGTATCTAACATGGGATGTGTACAGGTTGAATTAAAATCATCGTTTGACTTAAGAACTAAGATTTAAAAAGAAGCGATTCACTTCTGGTTCATCGAGGTGATTGGGTTTGGATATTTTAATTTACTCTTGCAAAGTAGCAAATGCAACTGTACCTTGTCCTTAAAGAAAATAAGAAGATGTCTTGTCTCTTCCTTAATTAAACTTTCAATGTCAGTCAACTGAAAAATCACAAAAGAGGATGCCATCTTGAGCCCCTTTCTTGCTTCAACTAACAGTCAGGGGACAGACTGGTACAAGTCTGCAGAGTTTTAGACTTGTTTTAGTCTTTTAATTTTCTTAGTTTTGTATGCATAGACCTGTTGAAGTCTTAAATTTTTAGACCTGATGAAGTCTAATGTTTATTTCCTGTTGCACAGGTGTTTCAAATTTTATGGATAATTAGACTTGCATTAGTCTAAAATTTGCTAAATTGGCTGTTTTAATGAGCCAAGCGTCAGTATGTAGAGTTGGGGCGTCCAGACCTAATTGGAATTACATGGAAGTTTAATTTTCCATTTTTATTAGAAAATTATTGGTTACTGGGGCAAAATTAGGACAGCAGGTGTACAATCAAAGCTAACAAAATTATCAATATGAACCAACTGCTTTTGCAGATTAGTATGGCTTTTTGTTTTAAATTACAAGACACTAGTCATGATTATTTTTCAATAATAAATAATATGAAGGATAATCGCAAATACCCATTAAGCACAAAAAACATAAAAATGGTAATTTCTCTTTGACTCGTACAAGTCTGATCAATTTTAGACTTTTTCAAGTCAAAATTGCTCAACAAAACCTATAATTCCAGACTAGTAGAGGTCTAAAATAATAAGACTTATTAGAGTCTGTCCCCTGACTGACTAATTTTCACTCTCAGGTCAATCTATTCATAGTTAACCTGACACACTTTTATCCATCAGTGGCTCAAAGACTTATCTTCACATTAACTTTAAACTTATTTTATTTGCTCAATAACAAACAGCAAAATGGATAAGACACAAGTTAATCCAATTTGGATTGTCTTCTCCATAAATACAATATATTACAATAATATGTAGGCATACAAGTTCATTAATAAAGTACAAATAAATATTTTTAGAACTATGAATACCAAAAAAAAAATTAAATACACAAAGGATAGAAACACAGAGTGCTTTAGTTGTGTGTATGTGTGCATGTGTGTGGACCATACAATCATGTAAATAAGCTCGAAGTATAATCATACTATAGGAAATTGTTTAGAAGTTTTTATATACTCGAGTACAGCTCTAAAAACTTCTATATTTTCATTATCGGTAAGCGTTGCACTATCGCTAATCAAAAGTTTGAGGTTCACGTCAAGACATTCGGGCAACCAGACCAAGTTATTTAATAAAACACCACGCTGATCAAAATATAATGGACATACAAAGAAAAAATGGTTGTAGTCTTCACATGAACACCACACAACAACATGATGGGTTTGATAATACGTTTATTCTAAAGAGATCGTTGTTTAGAAATGTTGCCGAGCATCTGAACTGTGCTAAAATAGTATTAAGCTTCTGTTGTCCAAAGTAATAATAACTTGGGATATTGATCTTCTCTTCACTAGAGTTTTTAAGCAATAATTTAAATTTAGAGAGATCTTCACATTCCAATTGGTTAAAGTATCCATTTGACTCAAATTTTGGTACAAATATCAAACCCTAACACAATCATTTCAAATACCACGTTGTCTTGGCTATGACAGTTAATAAAGGGGGATTATGATACACTATGAACTATCACACTCAGTTTTTCCTAAGCAGTTTGTACAGCCTTTGCATACCTGCCAACTATCTCTATTTGTAGGGATTTTCCCCATGAAAGCAACAAATTATCCCTTCCTTCCTCAACAAACACTAGTCTGTTTTTGCATGATAATTGCAATCAATGAAGATGCTACAAACAACAAGAAAATAGATTTGAAACCCCCTTTGTAGGTTTGATAGTATGCTTGGAGTTGTTTCACATGTCAAAAACACTTTTTTTTAAAAAGCTGCAGCTGGTACAATACACATGGAGTGTTTCAGTTACAAAACACCCTGGTCTGACATGAGTGAAAACACCAAGAATTGCTGTTGAAATGCTGTTGTTACAACTGACATTTATGACTTGGCAATTTATTTCTACATGTATGTAATTACCGGTATCAGCAGGAAGTTTACAGTGTGAAAAATGTCAGACATGAGTGTTTTGTTACTGAAACACTGGGTGTGTACTGTAAATGTGTATGTTATAGCGACTTATTTTTGACATGGAGTTGGGTTTTGAGGAGTATATAACAATCCTACTCCCAGATGGTGGCCCTGGTACCTTAGTCATGCATGAACAATCACTTTTAAGTTTTTTGCAAGCATTTCCAGTAGTACAGCCTGTACCTGTAGCCCTAACAACTTGTTGCATGTATTTGACATGCAGTTGCATCTAGAGAAGTATATCTGTATATACCAAATCAATTCCCACTGGCCACATGGTGGCTATACCCCCTTAGTCATGTATGAACTTTCATATTTAATTTTAGCAAGCAGTTACAAAAAAACAATGTAGTATAGCATACTGTCTACACCAGTAGTCCTAGCCACTTGATATTTGACATGCAGTTTAATTTAGTTCTGATGAATTCAAAAAAGATTCCATGCAAAGATAGCGGTCCAGGCCCCAAAGTCATGCACGTATTTATCAAGTTAAGTTTTTTGCAAACAGTTAGTGTAACCTGCATCAGTGGCCTTATCAAGTTAATAAAGAACAGGCAGAAACTTGCCATGTTAAATTACTGTGATAGCCTTATCTAAATTTTCAAATCAAGAAATCTTTTTCCCGATTCAATGGTCTATATAATTTCATTGCATATCAAAATGTAGATTGCACTTTAAATGCAGAAGAAAGCTTTTTGATAGATCAAACAGGAAATATAAATAAAATATAAACATTTTTACAATTTACTCTTTATTTTTCTTAGATATGGTGTACTTGTACATGATGAGATTATATCTCATGCATGTCGTGTGTACACTTTGTTTATGCATGTAACTATTATCTAAATTGTTTTAAATTCTAAAACATAAGG
Source organism: Modiolus philippinarum (assembly GCA_002080025.1). NCBI lineage: Eukaryota > Metazoa > Mollusca > Bivalvia > Mytilida > Modiolidae > Modiolus > Modiolus philippinarum. The sequence goes on from MJUU01001599.1 coordinate 78,958, forward strand.
TATAATTCCCTTGATTGTAGTTTTGTCCTAAGCTATATATATTGATATTACTGATTATTCAGATTTTGTTTAGTTTAATACATTTTAAATATTTTTTGAAACTGTGGATTTTCTATGGTTGGGTTCTAGTGCTGCTGATGAGAAATTAATTTCTGAAATAGCCATACAGCTCTTTAAAATTAAGTGCATTTGTATTAAGTTAACAAATGTGTATGGTCTCATGTTCATTTTATTCCATATCTTTATTTCACTAAGCAGAGTGATGTGTCTACATTTGTATCATCATGATCATAGTGATTTATAACAACAAGTCTGTAGCTGTACTGTATTTAGATATATGGGTGGATATTGTGGAGTACATACTGATTTGCAACCAGGAGCTGGTCTTGGTCCTGAAGTCATGCATGAATGATCTCATCAAGATTTTTGCAAGCAAGTTCTCAACACAGTAAAAGACTTTGATCTTATTTTAACAGCTGCTGTTGTAGATCATTGTGCAGATTCAAGTGATGCTTGGGGGAGACAAGACATATCCTGTGTCCACAGTTTATTTTTGAGAAAATCATCTGTTTCAAATTTGTTGCTATACATGTATTCCTGTATGTATACTACATGTATATAGTATTTGGCATTCTTGATTAGAAGTTTGAATGCAAATCATTGTGAACTAGAGTACCAAAAATTTAATGGTAGGTAAACTAGTTTTAAGCTTGCTGATATTGATGGCTACGATTATTGTAGCCACATAGCAACAATTAACAACACACATGTAGCAGCAGTAACTACATGTAAACACTAAGGTTCTCTAAATTGAACCTTTAGAGATGGTTAGGACAAAGGACAATTGAAAAAATTATGGCTGCTTTAATATTTTGTACTTAAAAACCCATATGGAAAATATTTGTCCCACAGCAATCTCAGACCTTCCTTAGAAAATCTTTTTTCAAATTTTGTCAGAATTTTTAGTGCCATAGGAATCTGTGTACCTGGTATTTTCAGATTTATTTATCAAATTTTTAAAAAATTGTTGTTACTTTGATATCTTATATAATCATGATAATTACAACTGTGTCTAATTTCTGGAAAAAAGTGGGAAGGATGTCATTGTGTCCACAATTGTACTGTGTCAAAGCACATGTAAAATTGCACTTACCATATTGATTCAGGGTTCAATGAGTTGGGGTATTACCGGATGCCATTCAGCGACATCGCTAGTTAAAATAGATATGTAGTTTAAATTACTTTTGATTAATTATTTCAGAAAAATCAGTTACAGAAGCACAAGGCAAAATGGAAGGTGCTGGGGATAGCAGTATATCTGATAGTACAGTGTTGACAGACAGTACAGTAGTCACTGATAGTACAGTAATCACTGACAGTACAGTAATCACTGACAGTACAGTAAATAATGACAGTACAACAGGAGATGATAGTACAATAATCACAGAGAGTACAGTCATCACAGATAATTCAGACATTATTGAAAGTATTGTTATTGTAGACGGCTCAGAAAACTCAGATGATGAAGGTAAATGAATTTACAGTAAGCTGCACTGCTGCAGTTTGTAGTAAAGTACAAATTTAAGCTGCAGTTTGTTATGTCTGTAGTAAAGTAAGCTGCAGTCTGTAGTGAAGTAAGCTGTAGTCTGTGGTAAAGTAAACTGCAGTCTTTATTAAAGTGAGGTACATTCTGTTGTAAAGGAAGCCGAAGTCTGAAGTAAAGTGAGGTATATTCTCAGGGTTCTCCATATATGCTCAGTTAGAGCTGGTTGTTTTACAGTGCTGACTTTTCCAGTGTAAGTTTGAAGCGCAGCGTAGTCTAAAAACTATTTATTCCTTTAGCATTTGTATACAATTTTTCTTAAAAAGTGTCATTCAAAAGACTCCAAATGCATATATTCATCACATTACAAGGGGATGTAACTCAACATTATTTGATCATGATGGGCTTGTTTTCAATCTTGATTTGTGAATTTTAGGCGCTATATTTATAAATCAAGTAGCACAGTCACTCTTACAAATGTAATATATTTTCTCGAAATTCCTTAATTGGGTTTGCACATTGACCACATGCATATATTTAAGGTAAACAAACTGTTGACAATAGGTTGACAACCGGAAATAATTAAGGTTGATTGAGGCATTGTTCCTTTAGGCTATGATCTGACACTATATTAATTACGGGTAATTATTTAATCATTCACAACTATTAGTTATACCATTTTAATAAGGATATGTAGAATTTCCTATTTTGCCGACCACCTTTCAAATTTGATAGCTGGTCGGCTTTAAAATATAGCTGGTCGGAGAAGCCGGCTATAACCACCTATGGAGAACCCTGATTCTGTTGTAAAGTAAGCTGTAGTCTGTAGTAAAGTAAGCTTTTGTCTGTAGTAAAGAAAGCTTCAATCTGAAGTAAAGTTTTAAAGGAAGCTGCAGTCTCTAGTAAAGTAAGCTATAGTCTGTAGTGAAGTAGTAAACTAAAGTAAGTTACAGTCTGTATTAAAGTAAGCTGTAGTCTGTAGTAAAGGAAGCTGTAGTCTGTATTTAAGTAAGCTGCAGTCTGTAAGTAAAGTTAGCTGCAGCCTGTATTAAAGTAAGCTGAAATCTGCAGTAAAGTGATCTTCAGTCTTTAGTAAAGTCAGCTACAGTCTGTAGTAGAAGTCAGCTGCAGTCTGGAGTAAAGTCAGTTTCAGTCTGCAGTAAAGTAAGCTGCAGTCTGTAGTAAAGTAAGCTGCAGTCTGTAGTAGAAGTAAGCTGCAGTCTGTAGTAAAGTCAGCTACTGTCTGTAGTAGAAGTCAGCTGCAGTCTGTAGTAAAGTCAGTTTCAGTCTGTAGTAAAGTAAGTTGCAGTCTGTAGTAAAGGAAGCTGCAGTCTGTAGTAAAGTAAGCAACATTCTGTAGTAAAGTAAGCTGAAGTCTGCAGTAAAGAGTTGTTCAGTCTTTAGTAAAGTCAGCTGTATTCTGTAGTAAAGAATACGTATACGTAAGCTACAGTCTGTAGTAAAGTAAGCTGTAGTCTTAAGTGAAGATAACTGCAGTCAATAGTAAAGTTAGCTATAGTCTGTAGAAAAGAACACTACATTTTGTAGTAAAGTGATCTGCAGTCTGTTGTAAAGCAAGCTACTGTCTGCAGTAAAGTCAGCTGCAGTTTTTAGTAAAGTTAGCTGTAGTCTGTAGTAAAGTAAGCAACTGTCTGCAGTAAAGTGATCTTCAGTCTTTAGTAAAGTCAGCTACAGTTAAAGGCCATCCTTAATAAAATTTTTGTTTGCTGTTTATTGACTCTCAGTTTTGGATGTGAGTAAGTAGGTAGGTAAATTATTTTTATGCCCCAAATCGAGGATCGGGGGCATATTGTTTTTATACGACCGCAAAAAATTTGCGGTCGTATTATGGTATGGCGCTGGAGTCTGCGTCTGCGTTGACGTCGGCGTCTGTGGACAGCATAACTTTGGTTCTAGTGAACAGATTGTTACCAAATTTTAGCATGATGTTTGTTGGCACAAGCTTAAGCCCGGGTTTTAATTTCGCATTCCCTGCCCAACCTGTTTTTGAAAAAGAGGCAAAAAAGGGGCCAAAAAGGGGTTAAATTGGGTATTTTTCGTGTCTGTGGACAGCATAACTTTGGTTCTAGTGGACGGATTGTTTTCAAATCTTAGCATGATGTTTCTTGGAACATTCTTGAGAAACTTTTTTTTCCTTTAGTTTTTGGCCCCACCCATTTCAGAATTAGGGGCCAAAAAAGGGTTAAATTGGGTGTTTTCACATATTTTACTGTAGAATCTTTATTATTTATTGGATTTTGATGGGGTTTGTTTCAGTGTGCTCCTGAGGAAATTTCCAATCTGGAATATGCCAACGGATTTCATGTAGCATGTACCGCTCACGAGATAAATGGGGCCCAACAGGGGCTAATCTCAAAAAATAATTTTTTTTTTAAGTCCGATTTTAATGCAGTTTTTTTCAATGGATTCCTTGTGAAAAATTAATATGGCACTCAGCTATTAGTTTTTTTATAACTTGTTTCCTTTCCCAGCTATGAGGGGCCGAAGGGGCCAAAATTGTGAATTTGCAGATTATGTAGAATTTCTATTTTTCATCGGATTTCAATGGGATTTTTTTCAGTCTTTAGTAAAGTCTGCTACAGTCTAAAGTGAAGTCAGATGCAGTCTGTAGTAAAGTCAGCTGCACTCTGAAGTAAACTCAGCTGCAGTTTGTAATAAAGTAAGCTGTAATCAGTAATAATGGAAGCTAATCTATAGTAAAGTCAGCTGCAATCTGTAGTAAAGTATGCTGCAGTTTGTACTCTGTAGTTAAGTAAGCTGTTGTCTGTTCAAGTAAAGTAAGCTGTAGTATGTAGTAAAGGAAGCTGTAGTCTGTAGTAAAGTCAGCTCCAGTCTGTAGTAAAGTTAGCTGCAGTCGTAGTAAAGGAAGCTTAAGTCTATTGTAAAGGAAGCTGCAGTCTTGAGTGAAGTATTAAAACTGCAGTTTGTAGTTAAGTAAGCTGCAGTGTGTAGTAAAGTAAGCTGCAGTTTGCAGTAAAGTAAGCTGCAGTCTGCAGTAAAGTAAGCTGCAGTCTTGAGTGAAATAAACTGCAGTCTGCAGTAGTTAAGTAAGCTGCACTCTGTAGTAAAATACATTTTTTAAGCTGTCTAGCTCCTTACTACATCTATATTCAATTTAAATTACACTTGTTCAAATTCAGTTGGTTTACATGTGGTGGTCATATCATGCTGCACCCCCTAGCTCTATATTTTACAAAAGTGTAATCAATTAATTGTGGTGTTAGCATTTGTATTCAGTCACCTTCAACAGCAGACAAAGATATTATTATGTTCAACCATACTTGTTCTTCCCAGAGACTTAATGTATGTTGTCACTCTATGTTTGTTATACAAGTAAATATGACTACAGTTATGATTTTATGTGTTATACAGGTAACTATAACTAGAGTTCTGATTATGTTTGATATACAGGTAACTGTGTCTACAGAGATGATTTTGTTTATTATACAGGTAACTTTGACCCCGTCTACATTAGATGAAAAAACCGATCTTTTTAGAATCGATGCAAAAAAGATCGATTTTTATGCTAGTGTAAATTGGAAAGATCGATCTTTATTTGAATCAATTCAAAAATATGCGGACTTAAAAAGTCTAGCTTAAGACCTAGACTTAAAAAGATCGATCTTTTTTTAACCGATCTTTCTGCCAGTGTAAACGCTTGAATCGATCTTAAAAAGCATGATAAGATATTTTTAGAAATGAAAATTATATTAGAATAAATCTTTAATTGAAGCTGCATTCTTTTACAGTATACGTAAATCATGTGAAAGCGTGCATTTAAAAAGGGGGTAGAATTTATAAAAAAGTATATAAAAAATCCCAGAATGGAGCGAGCTAGGCATCAAAATTTTGAGGATATTTCCGTAAAAATGAAAGATTTGTTTATCACTATATAATAATATTACTATATAAATTAAAGAAGGTTTTCAATCAGAATGTCCCATTTGAAATGTTAAGATTTTTTCTTTAGAGTAAGCACAGGGGACTTAAAAAGATCGAACACGATCGATCTTTCTGCCCTAATCTTGATTATGTGTAAATGCAAACTGATCTTTTTAAGTTCAATTCAGAAAAGATTGATGCAATTTCTTGTAGAGTGTAAACGGGGTCTATGACTACAGTTATGATTTTGTTTGTTATACTGGTAACTATGACTGCAGAGATGATTTTGTTTGTTATACAGGTAACTGTGTCTACAGAGATGATTTTTGTTTGTTATACAGGTAACTATGACTACAGAGATGATTTTGTTTGTTATACAGGTAACTATGACTACAGGATGATTTTGTTTGTTATACAGGTAACTATGACTACAGTGATGTACAGGTAACTATGACCACAATGATGATTTTGTTTGTTATACAGGTAACTATGACTACAGTGATGATTATGTTTATTATACAGGTAACTATGATTACAAAGATGATTTTCTTTGTTATA
>MJUU01001599.1:85025-95267 GCA_002080025.1 Modiolus philippinarum
GATGATTTTGTTTGTTATACAGGTAACTATGACTACATAGATGATTTCGTTTGTTATACAGGTAACTATGACCACAATGATGATTTTGTTTGTTATACAGGTAACTATGACTACAGAGATGATTATGTTTGTAATACATGTAACTATGACTACAGAGATGACTTTGTTTGTTATACAGGTAACTTTGACAACATAGATGATTTTGATTGTTATACAGGTAACTATGACAACAGAGATGATTTTGTTTGTTATACATGTTACTATGAATACAGTGATGATTTTGTTTGTTATACAGGTAACTGTGTCTACAGAGATGATTTTGTTTGTTATATAGGTAAATGTTACTACAGTTATGATTATATTTGTTATAGAGGTAACTATGACTACAGAGATGATTTTATTTGTTATACAGGTAACTGTGTCTTCAGAGATGATTTTGTTTGTTATACAGGTAACTATGACTACATAGATGATTTCGTTTTATGACCACAATGATGATTTTGTTTGTTATACAGGTAACTATGACTACAGAGATTATTATGTTTGTAATACATGTAACTATGACTACAGAGATGATTTTGTTTGTTATACGGGTAAATGTGACCACAGTGATGATTTTGAATGTTATACAGGTAACTATGACAACAGTGATGATTTTGTTTGTTATACAGATAACTATGACTACATTGAACTATGACTACAGTGATGATTTTGTTTGTTTGTTATACAGGTAACTATGACTACAGGGATAATTTTGTTTTTTTATACAGGTAACTATGACTACAGTGAGGATTTTGTTTGTGTGTTATACAGGTAACTATGACTACAGAGATGATTTTGCTTGTTCTACAGGTAACAATGACTACAGTTATGATTTTGTTTGTTATACAGGTAACTATGACTACAGGGATAATTTTGTTTGTTATACATGTAACTATGACTACAGTGATGATTTTGTGTGTTATACAGATAACTATGACTACAGAGATGATTTTGTTTGTTATACAGATTACTATGACTACAGTGATGATTTTGTTTGTTTGTTATACATGTAACTATGACTACAGAGATTATTTTGTTTGTTATACAGATAACTATGAATACAGTGATGATTTTGTTTGTTATACAGGTAACTATGACTACAGTGATGATTTTGAAGATGATACTGACAATGGGGATGAAACAGATGTTGAAGATAACATAGAGCCACAGTTTTCAGTACAAAGTCAGTCCAGTATCCCAGACTTACCAAAGACAGTAACAGTATTAGATACAGGATGGGGTACAAAGGTCTACCTTGTAGGAACAGCACATTTTAGTGAAGAAAGTCAACAGGATGTGTCTAAGGTTAATGGTTTTAGTTTTTAGCTCACCTGGCCTAAAAGGCCATGTGAGCTTTTGCCATCACTTTGCATCCGTTGTCTGTCGTCCGTCCGTCTGTCAACTTTTTTAAAGATCTTGTCCTCTGAACCTACCAAGCCAATGTGAACCAAACTTGGTCTGAATCATCACCAGGGTATGTAGTTTAAAAGTTATGTTCGATTAGTCCCAGGACCAAACAACATGGCTGCTGTATTTATAAATAGAACATAGGGGTAAATTGCAGTTTTTTGCAAATTACTCAAAGGCCATTACACATATCAAAAATCTGACGAGGGTTAAACTGATCAGCATGACAAGATCTACCCACCCTGCAATTTTGAAGAAAATCTGAAAACTGGTCTTGGAGTTATTGTCTTTTTTCCGCAAAATTTTCTAAATTTTTGTACTTTTTGTCTTAATGAAAAATGGTAGAAGAAAGAGGTTAAGTCCATACTACAAAAATGTTGAGCTTATCAAAATCTACATACCCTGCAATTTTGCAGAAAATCTTAGTACCCATATAGGAGTTATTGCCCTTTTCTTTTCAATTTTTTACGATTTTTATATATTTTGTAGTATATTTCATAAACTGTTCAAGATAGAGGTTAAGTTTTAATTGCAAAAATGTTCAGCATTTCAAGGACTACATTTTCAGGGATGGCTCTGGCTTCTGAATATCTGTCGCCAGAAAAATCGCCAACTTGTATTTTTTGTCGCCAATTACAAAAATGTGTCGCCAATTAGGAAGTATTCAATTGGTTTTCTAGGTTGGAAGATAGACTTTTGTGTTCTTTCTTCCACACTAAAAGAATAGTTCTATTTTGTATTCTTTTGTTTTGATGGCACACATTCTTTTATCATTTACATGCTTTGCTGTTTCAGTTTGAATCGTATGCTCAACATTCCTTGTTTGCTGCTTTTTGCAGGTACTGTTTTCAAACATTTCAGTTATGTCCTTCAAAGTCGTTAATGTTTCATCTGCAGACAGATGTTTTTTTTCCCCTCACAATGAGGAATTTAAAAAAAAAATTTTTTCTTCATCATTTACATGCTTTTTTGATTTGCTTTGAGGTACTCACTTCATATTCCTTGATTATTCAGCAATAAGTGTATCTACCTTCCACTGCCATGTCAATTTGGACTTTACTTAGAACTTGATGTTACTGGTATCTCCCCTATTGAGGGAGTAAAGACTATATGTTGATACGTTTACATCTACTTGTCAAGTTTCAAATAAATAGTTTATCTTTCAATAGGTCAATAAAAGTATTAAACAAAAATTGAATTTGCAATTATTTGAATAAAGTTTGTTAAGCTTCAATATTATCCCTTAAAATTAGTTCAATTTTTTATTTTATAAGACTTGATATACAATTTTTAGTAAAAAGTAACACTCAAAGCCTCTTTAATTTCGTTTTCACAACATAGAAAAGGGGAAGTAACTCAACTTCATAATTGCATAATCTAATCCGTTTGTTTTCGTGAACATTTAGGAAAATAAGAAGTGATATTAAACGAAAAAAAAAGAAAAGTATAAAATTTTAGTGTATAATAATACTCTTTCAATTCCTTTGATTCCTTTGATTGGGCTTGTATCTGTCACCAGTCATTTTGGCACGTGCACAGGTAAATATAAACAGGTAATGCAATCAACAGATGACCGGAAATAATCAATGGACTACAATAATGTTGCCAGAGGCTATGAATTGACATTTAATTATTACCTATGATTATTTTAACAACAAAAATCATGAAAGGTTTCAAGTAAGAAGGGTAAAAATTGGATAATACCGGCAATTTGATTTGAAAAACGTTGTCGCCAAAAAAATCGCCAGGAACGATTTTTAGTCGCCAGAATGAAAATAAAATCTCAAATTGCGACATTGGCGAAGCCCAGCGCGAACCCTGATTTTACATATGTCCAGCAGGTACATACCCAGTGTTCCAGCTAGAAATTGAAAATATAGGGGCGCATGAGAAGGGCACTTTTAAGCGTAGCATCAAATCTGAAAAACCAAAGGGCACTTTTGCGTGTAACGTTGTATTCTGAGTACCTAAGGGCACCACTTGTGTACCAAGGATAACTTGTATGAAAAGTTTTTCTTCAAGTTTTTAAAATTACACTTTTAAGCAAAGCCTGTTTATGTCCTGTTTGTAAAAAATATTGAGTTACTCCAGATAGACAAGAGATACTTTAATTTGTCTGTATATTGTTTGTCACCAGGGGTTATCAGAATAGTTTGAGAAAGAGGAGTTTTTGGCCTATTTTGGAAGTTTAAATGCCAAATCTGGTTATTATGTAATCAAAATTAGAGGGTTATACACCAAATGGTTTTGGGACTTCTGTATTATTTTGAACTAATTTTTATTGGGAAAGACACCTTTTATCAGAGTCTAGCAAAATGCTTGGAAAATTATTGATATGTTTTAATTTTTTTTCCTCAATGCCCTAATCATTTATGATGAGTTGAATATTTTTTTTAATATTTATGTTTTAATGTAAGTCTCAATGGCTGTACAAGTTACATGTACTACAATGTATTTAATACAATTTTTCTATTTATTATTTTGACCTAGGACCATTACTAGATGTGTAAGGCATTGTTATAATGGGTTTCTTTTCCCAACACCCTGGTACTCACGCTAAATTTTACAAAATTTGCAAGAATTAGTTATTTTTTTCATGACAAAAAATGCACAAAAACATTAATTTCAATAATTTAAATACCTATCAGCTGATGATTTAATACCATAATTATCCAATGAAGCCATAAATAGTGATTAACTGTACCCCAAGCTAATCCACTAACTACCGGCAATTACCTGCAATCAGCTGTTGCCTGTAGTTATGTGTGTTTAATTAGGTGTTTACCTGACAGATTGAATTTCTTAATTGGGCACATAGACAAGCAGATGGGGCACACAGGGGCGCTAAAACGATGTGAAAAGGGGGACAGGGGCGCTGCGCCCCTCTATTTCCCTCTAGCTGGGACACTGCATACCTCATCCAAGATGGCCACCAGCAGGAAACATAGTTTAACATTGCACCTTATGGAAATTTTTTCAAAGATATTTTCTGAAACCACTTTACCAATTAGAACCAAATGTCATCACAATAGTCCTTGGGTGGTCGCCTTCAAAAGTTATGTCCGTCAGGTCCGCACCTCATCCAAGATGGCTGCCAGCGATGACTATAGTTTAACATTGGACACTATGGGAAAAAAACATTCAAAGATCTTTTCTCTGGCACTACTTTGCCATTTGGAACCAAACTTAGTCACAATGTTCCTTGGATGGACCCCTGTGAAAAGTATGTCCGGCAGGTCGTTGTCATATCCAAGATGGCCTCCAGCGGGAAACATAGTTTAACATTGAACCCTATGGGAATTTTTTCAAAGATCTTCTCTGAAACCATTTGACCAATTAGAACCAAATGTCATCAGAATAATCCTTGGGTGGTCGCCTTTAAAAGTTACGTCCGACAGGTTTGCACCTTATCCAAGATGGCCGCCAGCTGGGACTATAGTTTAACATAGGACCCTATGGGAAATTCAAAGATTTCTCCTCTGAAACCACAGAACCACTGTGGACCGAATTTTGTCACAATAGTCCTCAGGTGGTTCCCTTTGAAGTTTGTGATTTTTGTGGTTGTACCTCATCCAAGATGGCCGCCAACTGGGAACATAGTTTAACATAGGGACCCTATGAGAAATCCATTCAAAGATCTTTTCTCCTGAAACCACTATAAGCCAATAGGAACAGGGATGCAAATTTCCAGGGGCCCAGTGGCCCAAGGCCCCTAAAAATCTACCTGGGCAACTGAAAATTTCAAACCAGTAGCCCAGCTCGCTACTGAAATATCCTGCAATTTTGGTTGACTATATAGTCCTGGACTAGTAAAATTAGTGCCTGGGCTGCTAGGGGCCCAGCTGGCCACTTTGCCAATATTTCAAATGTTCATCCCTAAGGAACCAAACTCAGATACAATTGTCCTTGGCTTGTCCCCTTTAAAGTTTGTGATTTTTATGTTCATACCTCATCCAAGATGGTCATCAGCACAGGACATAGTTTAACATAGGACCCTATTGGAAATGAATGCAAAGATCTTCTTTTCTGAAACTACTGAGCCAATTGGAACCAAACTTGATCACAATAGTCTTTAGGTGGTCCCCTTGAAAGTTTGTGATTTATATGTTCATACCTCATTGAAGGTGGCTGCCAGCAGAGAACATAGTTAAACATTGGGACCCTATTGGAAATGCATCCAAAGATTTTCTCCTCTGAAACTACCGAGCCACATTCAACCAAACTTGGTCACAATAGTCCTTGGATTGTCCCCTTCAATGTTTGTGATTTTGACGTTCGTACCTCATCCAAGATGGCCGCCAGCTTGGAACATAGTTTAATATAGGAACCCTATGGGAAATGCATTCAAATGTCTTCTCCTCTGAACCTACTGAGCCAATTGGAACCAAGTTTGGTTATGAATGGGTGGTCTTTTCTTGACAATGAATAATACCAGTCACCAGGTGAGCGATACAGGCTCATGTGAGCCTCTAGTTTATATCCATTAAGGTGTCCCTGTGGTTTTAATCCACCATTTTTTGTCCTGTAGTTGTTTGTTTTTTATGCATGTAGAAAGTTAAATTTATAAAATTGTAAAATTTAAAGAAAGTTGCAAAGTATTTGAAATCTCTGTTCCATATCTCCTCTACAACATTTTCATTAAAAAAGATGAACTAAATGCATTAGCTGCAAAAAGGATGATGGATTTCAGGGTAATCAGAAATTATGCAAGGGAGATAATTTGTTAAAAGACTTTCATATAAATGTCAGGTTTTCCACTTTTTTAGTGCCTGAATGAAGGGCCATGTGAGCTATGTCCATCACTTGGCGTCCGTCGTAAACTTTTTCAAAAATCTACTCCTCCAAGGCCACTTAGCCAATTTTAACAGAATTTGGCATGAATCATTGCCAGGGTATCTAGTTTCAAAATTAGACGACCAAACAATATGGCTGTTGTTACTAAAAATAGCACATAGGGATAAATTGCTGGTTTTTGGCAAATAAGTCAATAATGGTTACATATTTAAAAGATCTGACAAGCTTAATATGATCAGCATGACAAGATGAACATGCCCTGCAATTTTTTAAAGAAAACCTGTCGAGGAGTTATTGCCCCTTTTCCATAAAATTGTCAAAAGTTTAATATTTTTTATGAAAAAACTTGACTGATATAGGTCAACTTTGAATTGCCAAAATGTCCAGCATGTTAAGATCTACCAATCTAGAAATTTTGAAGAAAATTTGAATACCTATAGGAGCTATTGCCCTTTATTAGTCAATTTTTTGAAAGTTTGTACATTCTGCCTTATATTTCAAAAAGGATTTGAGATAGCAGTTAGGATTTAATGCAAAAATGATTAGTATGTCAGTCACAACATTTATCTTCAATATGAAAGCTGCTGACCTCAGTCAAGATTGCCACCAGCAAGGAACTTAGTTTAGCATTAGACCCTATGGGAAAACACATTCAAAAATCATCTCTGACACTACTTTGCCTATTGGAACCATACTTGGTCACTGTCCTTAGTTGGTTCCCTTTGAAAAAATGCTTCCAGCAAGTCCCCATTAGATCCAAGATGGCTGCTTGCAGGAACATAGTTTATAGCCCCTACATGAAAAACACATTCAAAGATCTTCTCTGACACTACTTGGCCTCCTGGAACCATACTTGGTCACAACTGTCCTTAGTTGGTCCCTTTTGAAAAGTGTCCAGCAATTCCCCATCAGATCCAAGATGGTTGCTAGCGGGAACATAGTTTAACACAGGCCCCTGAGAAAACGCATTCAAAGATCTTCTCCTCTGAGACTACTAGGCCAGTTGGACCATACTTGATCACCATCGTCCTTAGTTTGTCCCTTTTGAAAAATGAGTCCAGCAAGTCCCTATCAGACCCAAGATAGCCACCAGCTTAGAAAATAGTTTATCATTGAACAGTATTGAAAACACATGCAAAGACCTTCCTTTATGAAATTATACTTTGTTGATTGGAATCAAACTTGGTCATCATAGTCCTCAAGTGGTACTCTTTAAAAATATGTCTGACAAGTCTGCAATCCAAGATGGCCACCAGTGTGGATCTTAGTTTAATATTAGACCCTATGGAAAAACACATTCAAAGATCCTCTCCTCTGAAAACTACTTGGAACCAAACCTGGTCACAACTGTCCTTCATTGGCTGTCTAAGTCTTTGTAAAATGTGTCCTACAACTCTTGTGTCATATCCAAGATAGCTGCCAGTGGGAAACTTAGTTTTACATTGGACCTCATGGAAAAACACATTCAAAGGTCTTCTCCTCTGAAACCTCTTTTCCCACTGGAACCAAACTTGGTCGCAATGGTCTTTTCATTGCCCACTTTGAAAAATGTGTCCAGTATTATAGTCCACATTAGATCCAAGATGACCACGAACAGGAAGCATAGTTTTACAAAGAACCCTATGGGAAATGCATACAAAGATCTTCTTCCATGACACATTGGGTTATATTACATTGAGGTCTATTATCATACTACATGTAGCTATCTCTTCTTAAAACTGATTAACATAGAGTTGTTAACCAGATACAATAAGAATATTCCTAGCTTTTTCTAATATGATTGTTATAATTCCTTATTCTTTCTTGTCCAGCTGATTTACCTTCCTGGACCCTCCTGCTTGCTCAGGCCAATAAATCAAGCATTGGACCCTCCTGCCTGCTCAGGCCAATATATCAAGCATTGGACCAAGCAGCTAGATCAATGTAGATAATTAGCTCGTCTGGTGAATGTCCGGAGAGCTATTGTCATACCCCCGGCATCGGCATCGTCAGCGTCAGCAAAACTTTAACCTGGCTTATGGAATTGAGACTTGAATAGCTAGGATGTTGATATTTGGTATGTGACTTCGTTGTGATGAGAACTTTCTTCTGGTACTATACTTGTAGACCTTGCCCTTAGGGCAATTTTTAAAAACCTTTAACCTTGCCTCTAGAAGGTAGGCTTTTAGTGGTAGGTTGTTCATATTTGGTATGTAACTTCCTTACGATGGGAGCTTTCTTCTGGTACCATAGTTATAGACATTTTGACCTTGACCTTGCCCTGAGGGCAATTTGTAAAAAACTTTAACCTTGCCTATAGAAGGTAGGCCTTTAGTGGTAAGTTGTTTATATTTTGTATGTAACTTCCTTATGGTGAGATCTTTCCTGTGGTACCATATTTGTAGACATTTTGACCTTGACCTTGCCCTGAGGGCAATTTTTTAAAAACTTTAACTTTGCTTCTAGAATTAAGTTGTTTAGTGGTAGGGTGTTCATACTTGGTATGTGACGTTCTTTTGATGAGAGTTTTCTAATGATACCATATTTGTAGACATTTTGACCTTGACCTTGTCCTGAGGGCAATTTTTTAAAAACTTTAACTTTGCTTCTAGTATTAAGTTGTTTAGTGATAGGGTGTTTATATTTGATATGTGACTTTCTTGTGAAGAAAGTGTTCTATTACTTTCGAATTTATTGTGCATTGAGGTTACTGGAATCCCTGGCGAGCTATGTTGTCTTCTGACAACTCTTATTTTTGATTTCAATTGTTAAGAAAATTGATTTTGTAGACTGGCATGCGAAAGTTACTGTTGATGAGTTTGTTTTGCTGATTTTGTAAGATGTCACAATAATAGAATATACTTGTTAATTTCCTAATTTTATTTCTTTGCATTTAAGGTTATACAAATGACACAACCAAATGTTGTGATGGTTGAACTGTGTAGCAGTAGAGTTAATATATTACATTTAGATGAAGCAACATTACTGGAGGAAGCCAAAAATATTAACATAGAGAAAATAAGGCTATCTATACAACAGGTATGGTTACTTTAAGACGTTGTTTGATAACCGAACCACGAAATCCAAGAAAATTAGAACCCCATGAACAATTGTACTTTCATAAGATAAATATTTATATATTTTAAGATCTCTCTTGATGTGAACAATTAATTGATTATTTATATGTATTTCTCAATAAGAAGCAAGGACAAATAGGGTCTGTAAGTCTCGTTCAATTTTGGAACTTCCGGGCACATAATTTGTACCCGGAAGTTACATTTTTAACAACAACATATGCTGTTTCAAACACAAAATTAGGACGTCATAATGCTGCAACATCATATTTTGGCGGGAAACGTTTTCAAATTGCAATTTTATCGTGATTTCTTGGTGTCACATGACGAGACTTACAGACCCTATTCTTAACAAAAATTACTTTAAGAGATTTCTAAATAAATCTGATCTTTATCTGTTAAATGAGATATTAAGAATCTAACACCAGGGGAAGGGCGAGACAGGAGAATCTCAGACACCCAAGGGTAAGATTTCCAGTCTCGGACGAAGCTTGCTGAGTCCGAGATGATTGAAATCTTACCCGAATTGNTGTGGGTGGTTGTGTTTTCATCATCTTTTTGTATTGTACATATGGGGAAGAATTCTATGGGTGGTGGGGGTCAATAAAAAGTGCCTTCAAACCCCCCATGTCATTTTTTCTGGAACAGCCCTGATCTTTATCTGTTAAATGAGATAATCTTTATATGTTAAATGAGATTCATACTTTAAGAGATTTCTAAATAAATCTGATCTTTATCTGTTAAATGAGATAATCTTTATATGTTAAATGAGATTCATCACAGTTGACTATATGCAAAAATTTTCAAATCCTCTGGCTTTTTGCACATTGATATGATTTTCTTGCAAAGAGATGTATACACATCTGACTATTTTATAATACCAAATTTTCTCACGATTGACTTGATGTGTGCCCTGTGTTTGTCTATATGTTGTATCTGTCCACTA